>VXBP01000222.1:39198-97269 GCA_013400115.1 Rhinopomastus cyanomelas | reverse complement strand
GCTGATCAGTCAGGCCATCCCTATGCGTTGAGCTGGAGAAGCCACGCTGAAATGCATGCGGCTGCACCAAGGGATGCAGGTGTGGGCACTGAGAGACTCAGGCCATCCCGAGAGCATTGAGATGCATGTCTGCTGCACCGAGGGATGCAGATTGTGGGCGCTGAGAAACTCAGGCCATCCCGGACTGACATGCTTTCCTTCCCAGGTCTCTAAATTAGAAGAAGATCCAAGGCCCAAGCTGGAGTGGCTTACCATTCTATTTTCTCAGGTTCTGTGAGGGCATTAATGACAGAGTTTCCAGTTTGTATGCACCATCTTGCATAACCTTTTCTGTGTATAGTTACTGTTAATAAATCTTTCTGGAGTTTCCCTAAGCCATCAGTTGTCTGGTGAATTTTATCCGAGATGCCCTTGAGACCTCACTGCTTTGCTTTTCTTTCTTTGATATTAAATTGTGGTCCTGAACCCACCACACCTTACATGTTGGAGAGACCATTGCTTGAAAATTTGCTGTGTAGAGTGGCAGAGAGACACAGTATTGTAAGGTATGGGAAAAGTCAAGAAAAACTATGAACAGAGAGGAAAAAAGAAGATTAAGGATACAAAAGTCTTCTATTTTTCAGCTTTGTGTGCTGCAGAGAGCAGATAATGGATGGAAGGCAACAGGCACAAAACTGCTGCTAGTATGCATGTTTGTTTTCTCAAAGCTCTGGAAACAATAAATGTTTTACAGAATGCATATTATGTTTTATCTGTTTATTCAAAACTATTATAGTTTTCTATGAACACAATATCCACAAACATGTGATCTAACAATTATGCTTTAATGGGGTATGAACAGGTTGGAATGTGTTAAAAATAATAACTAACCTAAAAATTGTACAATGAAATAGAGATTGTGAATTAGCTTTCTTGGCAAAACAGGAATTTATCTGGAAGCTTTCTACTCCCAGAAAGAGACAATATTCATGTTTTTAGTAACCTCTATTTGGATGTGAATTCCACTGTTAAAATAAGGAAATGACTTGTCAGAGAGTGCAGATGTTAACAATTTGCTGATAAATTTTTAATTAGGCCTGATCTCCAAGGGATTAACTTTTGACAGGGTAAAATACTCCTGTCACAGTTTTAAAGTCGCTTCTAGAAAGAAGCCCAGTAGGAGGTTACTAACATTGAAGTCTGATACTCCTGTAGAGGCTTGAGGTGAGTGGGACAAGGATTAATAACTTTAAACTGAAATTAGGAAAAAGTTCCTCACTATGAAGGTGGTATGACACTGGAATAAGTTACTAGGGAAGTTGTGGATGCACCTTCCCCCTTTCCAAGTCCCGTGAATTCAAGAACAAGTTGGATGTGGCTTTGAGCAATCTGGTCTACTCACTATTGGAACTAGAAGATATTTGAAGTCCATTCCAACCCAAACCATTCTAAGATTCTATGATTTTAAGTGCTTAAATCACTATGTAAATTTATAAAAATATATGTCCTTTGAAGTTATCAGACTCTGATTAACAACAGTTGAGATGGCTCAAACGATTTTAAGCCAATAGAAGATAGTTTGGGTGCAAGGTTATGGGGAAGATCCTGGATCTGACACAGATGTGCACTCTGCAGTGGAAACAGAACAAACAGGCCCTAAGTCACCGTATTTTATCTGCAAAAGTTTCCTTATGTGGTGGTAATATGCCTATTTTGCTCGAGAGTCTGAGATGTTCAGAATACCCTTAACTGAGGGGGATCAGATATTTCTACCGGAAAAGAAGCTGAAATGTATTTGGGTCCAGGGGTGTTTCTAACCACAGGAGAGAGAAGACAGATGTGGCTGTGTTACACCCCTGGTGTGGGGCCATCCTGCACATACTGAAACTCCACATACAGATTACATGAGGGACAGATTGCAAATGTCTGCCTGTCTCAAGCTTATATATGAGTGGCATCTCATCCTGGACCTACTATTCCCAATGCTGTTGCAGTCTAATCCCAATGGAATGACCGTTCTGGTTTGGGGGGCTGCCTGATTCATGGAAAGTATATGCTGTCCTGCATCAAGCTAGGCTGTGAAATGGCCAGAGTGGGGGGAAATCATCAAAACAGGGAATTAGAATATGGGGAGGATTAGCTCAAGAACTGGCTGATTATGGATTAATGATGGGTTTAACAGGGGACACGAACGTTTTCTGGATTTGTATCTATATATAGATGTTACAGGTTGTAGGCAACCTGCTGGCAGTTTTATATCCTCAATTATAAAATGCTTCACTGTAAGTATAGTATGCTTTATTTGGTTATGAATATTTTTGTGGACCTATGGTGTAAGTCTTCTTAATTCAACCCAAGAATATCCATGAAGTCACTCCCTTTCCCTTCTCCGATTGATTGGGGTGTGACAGAAGTTTCTTATAGTATTTTTATACAAGTTCTGAAGTGAGAGATTTGAAATGAAACAGTTTTTTTAAGACATTTCTGAGTTTTCTTCACAAATAAATAAATTCTTTAAATTTTGTGCCCTTTTCATTTTCTTTTCTCCAATACTTCAACAAACACCTCTTTCATTTCTGTGATTCCCCACAGTAAGACAGAAGGAATCAGCACTGAACTGTTTTCAAGAGTTAATCAGATGAAACACTTCTTTTTCCCTTTTTGTTTTTTTTTGAGTGAACAAGCCCTGAAGATGTATCAGTTAATACAGGCTTGCTGGACAAATGCATATTAAAAAATACAATTATGCACATTTGAAAAACTTTTACTTACCTTAAGATGACTGTTATTAATGTTTTTAAGATACAGGCATGTGCGTAATAAATAATAGTGTTTGTACTTTCTTTATTCCATTCACTATTGTAAATTAATTTTGACACACTGGATTTCTCAAAAATTAATTTTGTCATCATTATTCAATGCTGCAATCACACGAAAACTTGGCAAAACTCCAGCTAAGAGAACTACAGATCTAGTACTTTTGGTCCTTAAAACTTAATGGCAACATAATTAACTGCCTTTGAAATCACAGTTGCAAGTATTTTTTTTTTAAAAAAAATTGTCTTCTTTGCTTTTCTTTCCTTATAATGTTTACTTTAAAGCTGAAAATAATTATTCTTTATCTAAAAAGCCATAGTTGATTTTCATTTAGTAAACGTAATATTTGTTGTTTCTATTTCTAATCACAGTTGACGTTTTTAGCTGTCTTGAATACTTGTTAAGATGCTGCTGCTACAGAGTCAATAAAAGACGCAAAATAATTTTTGCTGCAAGCCCCGTGTGTGTGTAAGACAGATCTATCCTTTTAAGAAGGAAACTATAGACGAGTCTTTTAAAACAAAATTTTGGCTCTGTATTGCAGAGATGCAGATGCTGTTGCTGATACTGGTGTCTTGAAGTTGAACATCTACAACTACTCTGATCCAGCTGCATGCCACTCATGAGGGGACCATGACTTCTGTTTGTAATCCTTATTAGCTGCAGCGGTTAATTTTGAGGCACTTTTTGTTCCTTTAGTATTTGGAAGTGCCAAGTACACTGCCAAGCCAAACACTTTAATACTGATAAACTGAGTACAGCATTTTATCCTCCATATGTTATTTCTGGGAATTTAAAGAAAACCCAGTGTTTTGATTCAGTCAAGTTTAAACTATTCTTAGAGCTGCAAAAGATAACTGATGGCTATCTTCGGTGAGGACTGGACAGCCTCTGTAACACGTACCAACTTGAGTAAATCACAATGGGCCTTTTTCTTAACACTTCTAAAGCATTTAATTTTTTGTAAGAGATCTGTTGATATCAGTATTGTAATGGTAACATGGGGATTTACATAAGTAGGAACAGTAGAGCATCGTACCACAGAGTAATACTTGAGTGTTACATCTGGGAATGCTGAAGAGCTGGATGCTGTCTTGCATTGGAGGTAGGTTAGAGGGAATACAACTGCACTTTCAGAGCTCTTCTGCCTCAGGTGGATACACATCACCCTTGTATATGTGAGGTATAGACCCAGCAACATATTCTTTTATCCACCCCCCAAAAAGTAACATTGATTAGTTAGAACTATTTTCACTCTGTGATTCTCGTAGACTAGAATACTGCTGGTGTTTCCAGAAATATACAGTACATTTTTGAGGATTAAAGACCAGTTAAAAACCAGTTAGGCCACTCTTATATTTTAGAAATACTTTATTAAGCCAAGCCCAGGCATTATCTGACAGCTTCACATTAATTTCTGTTTTACTCTACAGCTGAAGAGATTATTTAATTTCAAGTGCTCTTAAACAGTGTGTGATGTTGGAGAAGACTATAACAGTGCTGAAACCACAGGTCTATCTGCATATGGTCTTAGCAGCTGATGTTGAATTTCAGCTTACGCTCCAGTCACTCTCAAGTTTGATGCACTGAGCTTGTGATGGATCTTGTGTGTCTATGGGCAGACATCAGTGATTGTAAAGACATTTCTATTTTAAAACAGATAAACATGGACAGATTGTTTACTTTTCATTCTGGCTTTTCCCAAATGTTCTTTGTCATTGTCCTGATGATTTTTGTATGTCTATATTCTTGTGGCTTCTTGTGGGGTGCAAACAGAAGTAAATTTGTTACTGTTTGTGAGGACAGATAGACAGCTGAGCTTATGAAAGAACATTAAATGCATGCATCATTTACATTTAGCTTATGTTTCACATAACACATTATCAAATTAATTCTCAAGCTACGTCTTCTATTGCCACTGTGACATAAAACACAGTTTGGTTTGTTCTGGGCTTAGTCTAAACTATTAAATTTCTTACCAACATAAGAATATATTATATTTTGGTTATCAAACCTACTAATATTAGTAATATTAGAGCAGAAAGATATCTCTTAGGAATAAAATAAAACTGAGACTTTCTCAAGGCTTTAAACCCTCACTGACAAAATTAACTAATTAATTTAGTTAAAGTAGTAATGGGAAGAAATAAAAGCAATATAGGGAGAGTTTGAAAAGAAACCATTTACGAATTGCAGGTGAAAACCAAAATTAACTTGATTTGGGGGAAAAAAGCAACAAGATATTTAATTCACTACACATAAAAACCCCATATAAAAAGATATACACACAGAGACATTTGGAGATTAATTGCAATGTTGTTCTGTAACTGAAATAAAGTCTCAATGTTCAAACCCAAAAAAGAAAAAGAGACTTTCAAAAGTTTCTGTTTCTGCTTCCTTCATGGAGGGTATCCATGAAGTTCATACTCACCTCCCTCAGCATCACTGGGCGTTTTAAAGTCCACTTCTCTGTTTTATATATTTTCACAGAATCACAGAATATTAGGGATTGGAAGGGACTTTGAAAGATCATCTGGTCAAATACCCCATCACAGTAGAATCACCTAGACCAAGTTGCACAGGAAAATATCCACAGAAGCTTTAAAGGTCTCCAGAGAAGGAGACTCCACCACCTCCCTGGGCAGCTCATTCCAGTGCTTTGTCACCCTCAGCATGAAGAAGTTGCTTCTCATATGTGGAAAGTCCTCTGTTCCAGCTTATACCCATTGCCCCCTGTCCTATCACTATATGACATTGAGAACAGCCTGGCTCCGTCTTCCTGACACCCACAATTTACATATTTATAAACATGCATTAGGTCACCCTTCAGTCTCCTTTTCTCAGCTTTGTATCATCACCAGACTTGCTGACAGTTCAACTCTAATCCCTTATACAAGTCATTGATGAATAGATTGAATAGGACTGGTCCTAGTATTGCCCTTGGGGGACTCCACTAGATACAGGCCTCCAATTAGACTCTGTCCCATTGACCACTACTCTCCGGATTCTATCATGCAGCCAGTTCACAATCCATCTCACTACCCAGTCATCTAGACCACACTGTCACAGCTTGGCTGCAAGAATGCTGTGAGAGACTGTGAAATGTTTTCCTGAAATCAAGATAGACCACATCCCCTGCTTTGCTATCATCTATCCATTCGGTTATGCCCTCATAAAAGGCTATCAGGTTGGTCAAACATGACTTCCCTTTGGTGAAACCGTGCTGACTGTCCCTAATGGCACTTTTGTCCTTGCTGCGCCTAGAGACAGCATCAAGGATAAATTGTTCCATCACCTTTCCTGGGATGGAGATGAGGCTGACCACTCTACAGTTACCTGGATCCTCTTTTTTACCCTTTTTGAAGATTTGAGTGACATTTGCTATCCTCCAGTCCCTAGGTACCTCTCCTGATTCCCACAACTTAGCAGAGATGATGGAGAGTGGCCTAGCAATGACTTCTGCCATCTTCCTTAGCACTCGTAAAGGCATTCCATAGGGCCCATGGATTTATGTTCATCCAGTTTGCTCAGTCCTCATCAAACAGCACAAGCTGCCCTTTTGTCCCAACTTCCACTGGGGCAGTCTGGGGCTTGATATCAGGATGGCTCCCAGAAGTATGGACAGAGGCAAAGAATGTGTTCAGTATCTCTGCTTTCTCTGCGTACTCTGTCTTCAGGGCACTCACCCATCTCATTCAGCAGGGGGCCTATATTGCCTCTAGTTTTAGTTTTACCCACACTGTGTTCAAAGAAGCCCTTTTTTTTTTACCCCTGAACTCCCTCAAATGGTTTAATTCCAAGGAGGCCTTCGGTTTCCTAGTTGCATCCCTACATTCTCTCAGCAGAGCCTTATAATCATCCCAAGTGGCCATCCCCTCTTTCCGTGACCGACGGACTTTCTTCTTCCTCTTCAATTTTCCCAGCAGCTCCCTGCTTAACCACAATGGATTTCATTTCAAAATATGCATCAATTACCAAACAAGGGTATGAAACAATGGAATAGTTGTTTCGTACAGTGGATAAAATGAAAAACGTACAGAATTCACTTATATCAGAAAAACTTCATGTTCATTTGAAATTTTAAATCGTTGCATCTCATTTTCCTCTGCTTGTCAGACTGTAGATGACAAGTGCTACCAGCTAGTTTCTTCTGTAACTACTGTGGCCACTCGTGATTTTTACTTAAATTTTCACAGTCATCCTGTTGCTTTAACTCTTTTTCTTGGATACATAAATTTATGAGAACAGAATTTTTTTTCTCCTTTCTTGCTGAGATGGGTGTTGCAGTCCAATGACAACACTGGAGCAATGCAGGAAGTACACCATTAGTGGACCCATATAGGAATAAAGATCTTCAGTCTCACAGGTTAGAACATCATTAGCAATAGCTGCCCCTCTATATTGAGATTAATTTTGTTGTAATGGTAATCTCTGGCTAAAGGATGCCTCAGGTTCAGTAGTGAAGGGAAGAAAGCAATCAGAAACCAACTAACCCTTCCCCATATCCCTCCCAAAAATGGCAAAGAATGAGATAAACTAATCAGAACTAGGGAAAACTGATAAAGTGTATCCAACTGTATATAAAAAAGTGGAGAGGACAGCAAGAAGAGTAGTTTCAGCCCTGTGAAAAGTAAAAGGAATTCTTAAACCTTATTTTGTTTATTTGGCTTATTTTACATATTTTGATTTTATTCCAGGCATGCACTGTATCCTGCCCTATCTAGTGGTAAATAGGCCACTAGACACTGCGATGAGAAAAATAATACATACCATACACTGAATTAGCAGATTTTGATTTTTGCCTGCAGAGATATATATTCAAACAAAGTAAGAAAGAGACAATTTTTATTATTTTCTTAAAATATAATCAGAACTGGAAAATCAAAAACTAAGAAAAATACTATGGTCACAAGGCCAGAATTTAAATGCTTTATAGAAACATTAAAGGAAGGAAACATCTAGTAAGGTTTCCAGTAGAGCATGGGAACTATTGAACTGTTGAAAGTTTTAAAGATAGATTTCAGCTATCTAAAATGCTTACCTGCATTGTCAAACAGTTGAAAATATGGCACAGAAATTTGCTTCAAATACCACTGAGATGCCTGGATGTATTGCTGAGTCTGCAAGTTTTGTGCAAATCCCCTATATGAAAATTTGAGGTGAACAGTAAACATGGCTATGTAGTTTGCTCTCAGTGTAGTAAAGCCCTTGACAGCTGATGGAACAGGTTTTTTGCCCAACCTGTGAAAACATTTTGAATACTTCTCAGTGCTTCAGAGTGTGTAAAGTAGGGCATCTATTCAAGAAGATATGATACAGATATAAATGAAATATATTACTTCTGTGAGTGCTTTTCTCTTGAACTGCATTCATGAAATTCATACCTATAAATAATAAATTCATTTGATGTATTTCCTATCAAGTTAGTAATTTAGAACATTAGCAATTTAGTAATCAAGTTCTCAGCAAGGTCACACAGAATAGAGTAATTAAGTTATTTTCGAGCCTTCAGAACAGTGAAAAATATCCATTAGAGTACGAATTGCTGAATGAGAAGTCCAGCTCAGAAGAACAGGAAGCATGATTTCTTTAAAGTAAAGAAAGTAGAACACCCCAGAAATAGAAATTTTTCAGATAAGCCCTTTCTCTAGAATGCTTGTTAGTAAATTGATAGAAATGGAAGTTTTATGTGCCATTGGAACACGAAGACAACACAGGCAGACGAGAATAGTCTTGCAAACTGAAGTTACTACTATAAGAAATGTCATTCAGCAAGAGGAATAGCACTCTGCAATACATGACACTCACATGCAACAACTGCTGCAACTCTGTGCCTGCGTATATAATGTGTAAAGCTAGCTGAGATAAGGTTTTCCTTTTGCAACGGGAGTTTCTTACATTAGCTGACTTTGCATTTGTTCTACTCAATGTTCTGATAATTTCAAGGACCTTCTATTTCAAAGTAACATATCAGAATTCTGATTATGTTCACTGATCACACTGAAAAGCTTAAACTCTTGAGCATGAAAAATGGGGTTCTAGTCCTTTTTCTAACTTCATTTTCAATCAGTTAAGCAGCAGATGGGTTATAACCCTGAACTGTTATTTAATGTGCCTTGGCTTAAGGCCTACCTGTAACAAGAAAATAATTTAAATAAATAGTTTGCTTCGCTGCATTCACATTAGAGAGACAATGTAGAAAGAATCCAGTGAATACACTCTTTTACACATATATGTAAGTTTGTGGGCTAAGCTTAGACTATGTAATGAAGCACAACTGTCTCAGTTGCATCTACAATTTTGTATAGATTTTTCTCCTGTGTGATAAGGATAGCATGAAAAACAAGGAGGTTCTCTTTCATGAATAATTAATTAAATTTCAAGAGACCTTTGTCTAACATGGACAATTTTTGTTTGATCTAAAAATACATCAAGGTACCTGCATAGCTCTTTCAACAAGCAAATAAGTAAAATAAGTCTCTTTGTGACTTTCAGGAGCACTGAAACTTCAAATGCATATCCTGTAACTTCCTTACCAACTGAGAATGTTTTAGGATGATAGATACAGGTATTTAATGTACTTTTCCTACAGTGACACCTGTATTACAAAGAATACAAATGCATGTGAACAAAGGTTTCTCAAGGAGATATTTCAAAATTTTTAGATACAAGCAGACAAATAATTACAGAAAAGGTTTGTAAAAATATTGAATGCTAATAAAGCTGATGTGCACTCAGACTTATCAAGGTATGTCTGTTACTGGAATGGATTTTCTATTAATGCTATTAATTCTAATAATGACAAATACATTCTGCACCATTAAGAAAAGTTAAGTTGGGTGTGGTGAATAAAATAGGAATAAAAATAGGAAGAGAAAACTAAAAAAATTCAGTTTGATGGGTACCTGTAATGATCATCTGGTCTGTATACCTGACCACCAAGACTGAAGAAAAGTTAAGATGTCGTTCAAATGGCTTTTAAACACTGACAGGGTGGAGGCATTGATGACTTCTCTAGGAAGCTTGTTCCAGAGTTGAACGTCCCTCTCAATAAAGAAATGCATCTGCAGGCACATGAATCCCTGATGATTCTATGATTTCATCCAGGTTAACCAGGAATCTCAATACAGAGTTTAGTCTGACTTCTTCCTTAGCGCAGTAGACTAGGTTACAGAATAAATTAGAATGGCATAAAAAGATCATGCTTAATTTTAACAGCTAGTTGCATGGTTTCAACATCTACACACTCAAGAAATGTTGATTCCATATGGGGGGAAAAAAAAGAATGGTTTTGTCATGAGGAACATTTGAGAGTTTTAGGAATGTATTCATGCTGGGGGGAGATTATTAAATGTCTGGTTTGACCTGGTCAGAAATTAGAATGATGTGAATGTCCACTTCTTTTCTTTCTTGTGACTTACTGTTCTATGTGTATGCCATTTAGGAGTTAACTAATTGAACAAAATGTAAACTGCATTTTCTCTTCACTGCACTGAAGACCAGACTGCCTTGTTACTGTAAGGTTGTTCTTTCTTCGAAGATCACACGGGGTTTCTCTTCTGGCAATGATCAGACAAAATCTGAAATTCTTTCTAACTAATGCTGCATTTGAAAAAAGTGACCAGGCTTCCAATAGTGGGAAGGCAATCACATACAGTGCAGACTGAGCACTGCTGTAGTATTCAAAGCTAATGACTCCAAATAGCTTAGATGCTCTCAAGAAAGGAATGACAAGTCCTTAAGGAGGTGTTTCTGGGGTTGATGCAGCAATAGAATTAAAAAAAAAAGACACGTATTGCACTAGCAAAGACACTAGAAAATAGTATGAAAGCATTTATGTCAACCAGTGTTTTCTATTTATTAACTTCTATTTAAAATAAAAAGGTGATATCTGTCTAGACCTCTTGGTGCAGTGACAAGACATGTGATTAGAAAATCTTTGCAAGGTTGAAATTACCTTTTCAGCAGAAACAAAGCTACCTTATTCTGCTCTTATCTTGACAGAAACCACTACACTGCACTGGATTTACCAGAGGTATAGCAAATTGGATAAGAATTGTGCTCAGGTAACTGTGCCAGTTACCTGTAGTGTAATATTGGAGCTTTAAGCACAAATCTACATTTTCTCTCCTACACTTTCAAAGTCCTAGGAATTAATCCTTTATGAAAATGTGGACTTATGTATGTTTATAGTTAGGGCTTTTGTTAGGCATCAGAGACTTTAGTTTCCTTTGTAATTCTTCCATAGTTTTTCTTAAAACTGAAATGCATAGAAAAAATGGAAATGAATTCAAAACACCATAAAAGTGACGGTCTATGCATTCTTTTCTATATTTCAAGAATATATAAAGAATGAGAATATTTCTTGAAAGAAAGGTACAGAAAGGATAAACATTCACAGTAACATGATAGTAATAATAACTGTAAGGTAATTTGAATAAAGTCTACCTGCTTAATGGTTTATCTAGTCTTTTTTTCAAACCATTTTTAAAAATAATTTTCCTTCTCCACAGAAGCCTTGTCTTGCAGTTGCCTCTGAAACTGTCTACTCACAAATCTTGGCATATTTGCCAGGGATACAGAAGAATCAGAATCTCTGTTTTAAAGATGAGGAAAGTGAGGCACAGGAGCAGTCAAAACACTATTGGTACGGCTCCACTCCACAGAACAAATCAGTTCTGATACTTGAGGTGTCTCAAATGTATGTGCTTAAGAAAATTTTAAATTTAGAAGGCATTTTTGGTTTGTTTTAATTCTGAATGTGAAAGATTTCTGGACAGATCATGAACTGGCAGAGTTCAGAAGTCCTTGGTTTTAGTGGGGTTTGGGTTAAAGATATGTACGTTATCCCCAAGGGATGGCTGAAACTGTTGAGTGAAAATGTGTTTCACAGGTGACTGTGCATGCTCAAAGCAGCTCTCACCTTAAGTTGACCCAAGAGGAAAATGTTATAGCAAAATTTCTTGGTCAGGGTTATCTGCGGGAGCAGTGTCCAGTGGATTTGCAGCATCTGACTCTCAGCTGTGAGCTCTTTCCAAGCATCTGTTTTGTTACTGGGCGTAAGTGGAAAACCTGTGAAAAGGGAGAATAGTTGCAATAAAGTGGTAAGGATTAAAGTATATTAAAGTCTATAAAGACTGAGAAGAAAGTAATTATGAAACATTTCCTTACACAGAAGATATCTCCCTCTGTTCAAACAAATATCTCAACATAACAAAATAAGCACAGACATGACTTGACTTTAGCTGCTGTGTAGTAAGATTGTATGAAAAGGCAAAAAGCTTTTGTCAGGTGAATTAAACATCAGAATGCTAAAGATACATTAAGCAAAGACAGGTATAGAAAGGTAGCCAAAACATTCAGAAAATCTTCCTGACATGAAGGTGTGTTACCATGGCAACACAAACAAAATCTCTGCACGTGAAGTGGCACTTTTTGCCTACTGCGTTGACAAGTAGTAAAACCAGGGTGCTGCCCTCAGACCTGATGAGTATTAACAACAAAGAATCTGCTGAAACATTTTATAAACTCTCATGAAGAACAGTTTTATGTCCATACTAAAAAATATAATTTTTTTTTACTGTTTTGTTATATCTTTAGCAATTTGGGATAATTTGAAAAACATCATATAACTTCTAAAGTAATTCTGCTCTTCAGAGAATTATGGCAATGATTGATGAACCTTGTAGCATTTAACTACAGAGAATATCTCAATATGTTCCTGGAGCTAATTCTGTAAATCCCAAGCTGTTATCTTTTTGATGCTGACCATTTTCCACTCCTTCTAGACTAGATTTGTGTGCAATATACATGCTTAAAACATTGAAAACTGAATTCAGTTTATCCACTAACAGAAAGCAAGCTACATCACAACATATACTCTAGTTTGTTCTAGCAATTGGCGTATTACAGCTTCTGCAGCTCTGCTCCCTTGCAGAGGTGATTAAGAAAACATGCTAACAGCTACAAATGCTGTGTCACAATCTCTCTACTGGACTTGAGCTGCAAGAATGGTTCCAAAAGAGAAAACAGAGGCGTCCTCTTCTAGGTCAGATCTTGACTCTTGACACAGTGATCAGTCCTGGTGATCCATGAAGAAACAAACTAATTTCTCAACTAAGTTAACAGAGATACCAAACCAGACATAAAATACACAAAGTAAGTTTTGTTATTTTTTTTGGTGAGACTGATAATGTCTCACTAAGTTTGCAGCTTTGTGATATTTTTAGAAAATTAGAAAACTAAAATTGGTTCTAATTGGGCAGGAAACTGTACAGTCTGCTGGACTCTTTTGCTATCAAGCTGGTCAGGTGTTCTAGATACTCCTCCTCTGTGGTCTAGTCACATATTTTGTTATTTTACTTGGGAGATCCTTTCTACCTTCTCTTTAAGAACCGTTCTGGTGATGACCAATGCAGAATTTTACCCTTTAGGGAGGAAAAAAAGGACAGCCATCTTTATATCTAGGTCTGGATCATAAAAACCCAGAAAATATTTAAGTGAACATAATTTAAAGTTGTATTTAGTTGCTGAGCTCTTTATTAATTTTTTTAATGTCTCCAAGGATGGAGATTCCACAGCCTCAGTGGACAACTCCAGTATCAGTTCAACCTTCTAGTGAAAAGTTTCTTCTATCTATTTAATCTCTCCTGCTACACCTTGTAACTGTTGCACTTGTCCTTCTGCTTTGCACCTCCAGAAAAAGTGCAGACCATCTTCTCTGTAACCTACCAAGATTTGGATAGTTTAAGATAATGTATAAATTCCTCAGTATCTGCCTTACTCATGTCAAGAAAAGCTTTTCATTCCCTCTTTTTTTTTTTGTTGGGTGCTCCCAGCCCTTGCTGCCCCAGAGATCATCTGACAGAGTCATTCCAGTACTGAATGCAGAGCTCTCAAAATGGAGTCACAAGTACTGTAGCATGAAGTCTGAAGCTTATCTTTTAAAATATTAGTCTGCGCAGGTCTGTCCCGTTTGCCATTTTTAAAAATTAACTCCATACTCTTTCATAATCATCAAACCTGACATAAATTTCATGTAGAATTCACTCATGAAGAACATGGTACTCTTTGCTGACATTGATAGCAAGTTCTCTATTACACAAATGACAGTGAAAGCTGGTATCAATACTGTTTCTAAATGCCATCAGCATGATGGCATTGCCTGATAAGCATGGGATTGGTACCATGTGGTGTTGATAAATGACCTTTCTCTGAGAGGTTTCAGGACCTGTGAATACTTTTTGACCTATTGCCCCTATTCATAGAATCATAGAATCACTATGGATTGGAAGGGACCTCGAAAGATCATCTAGTCCAATCCCCCTGCAACAGCGGGATCACCTAGACCAAGTCACACAGGAACACATCCAGGCTGGTCTTAAACCTCTCCAGTGAAGGAAACTCCACAATCACCCTGGGCAACCTGTTCCAGTGCTCCATCACCCTCACTGTGAAGAAGTTCCTTTTCATGTTTATGTGGAACCTTCTATGTTGCAGCTGACAACCACTGCCCCTCATTCTATCACTACACGACACTGAGAACAGCCCGGCTCCATCTTCCTGACACCCACCCCTCACATATTTATAGACATTAATGAGGTCACCCCTCAGTCTCCTCTTCTCCAAGATAAAGAGACCCAGCTCCCTCAGCCTCTCCTTGTAAGGGAGGTGCTCCTCTTCCTTCATCATCCTTGTTGCCCTATGCTGGACCCTCTCCAGCAGCTCCACATCCCTCTTGAAGTGAGGAGCCCAGAACTAGACACAATACTCCAGGTGTGGTCTCACCAGGGCAGAGTAGAGGGGGAGAAGAACCTCTCTTGATCTGCTAACCACCCCCCTTCTGATCCACTGAGGGATGCTGTTGGCCCTCTTAGGCCACAATAACACATTGTTGGCTCATAGTCATCCTGCTGTCCACCAGGACCCCCAGGTCCCTTTCCCTGACACTATTCTCCAATAGGTCAGTCCCCAGCCTATACTGGTAGCTGGGGTAGTTCTTGCACAGATGCAAGACTCTGCACTTACCCTTGTTATCATTAAATTTCTCTCAGCCCAGCTCTCCAGCCTGTCCAGGTCTTGCTGAATGGCAGCACAGTCTGCAGGGGTATTGGGGACACCACCCAGCTTTGTGTCATCAGCAAACTTGATGACAGTGCATGCCAATCCGTCATCCAAGTCATCACTGAATAGATTGAACAGGTCTGGTCCCAGCACCGACCCCTGGGGTACTCCACTATATACAGGCCTCCAACTAGATTCTGTCCCATTGACCACTACTCTGACTTCTACCCTGTAGCCAGTTTACAATCCACCTCACTACCTGAAAATCTGGACCACACTGCCTCAGTTTGTCTGCAAGGATGCTGTGAGAGACCGTGTCAAATGCCTTACTTACGTCAAGAAGAAAGGAATACTGGTAATTTAGAATTAAATTGGCATTCTCTGAAGGTGGCTAAATATATTCTACGGCCTTCAGAGACCTGAGGAGCTATGTTGCTGACTCTTGTTATCTCTTGCTGGCTTATGTTTTCTTTCTTCTGTTTTCTTTGTCCTAATAAGGTACTGCTTTCAACGGATTACTGCCCTCAAGATGTTGCAGTGTAGACTCGTATTGAAAATTCTTCTTTAACTGGGGACAAGTAAGAATTATAAGGGAAGGCATAAAATTAATGTCTTTCTGTCAGGATGAAATTCTCTCTCTTGGAATAATTTCAGAGACTGAACATTCAGAAAGGTTTCTAAAGCTTTTGCTATGGCTTGAAACTGGGGGCTTACGTTTCTGGAGCTACAGAGCACACCTTTTTAATCAAAGAATGTTCTACCTTAACTGCATTTTTACGTCTCTAATTGTACCTCTAATATTGTGTTATTGTCTTTGAGGAAAAGTTGGAACTATGTACCAGATGATGCCACACGTTTCACACTCATAGACCACTCTTCCTCCCTCAAGCATACTGTGGCTAACGTTTTCCTCACCCAGTACACTAGCACTCCACAACAGTGGAGAACAGGAACTTTTTCTCCAAGAGAGGGCAGTGTTTATCTGCTAAACAGTTTGTCTTGTCGACCACCGCTACACAGCGTAACCCTTCTAGAGAAGAGCAGAAAAGGATGCTGCAAAACAGCTTTCCCATTACTGCTGTTGAAAGCGTAAATGCCTTTTTAATGCAGATTTTCAGAAAGAAAACATGCACTTTTCTATATCATGGAATTGGAGGCAATGTGAGAAGAGTATCTTTCTCTGGTAAAAAATACAGCTTGCTGTTAGAAATGTATCAACATACTAAATATATTAAATATCATCATATTATAGACATCTCTTTCACAGCCATATTTCCTTCCATAGCCAAGCACATAGACTCACCCTTTCCATCACTAAGGAATATAGTAAAGCTGGCAATGTTCTTTAATCAAATATATCAGCAGATAGCAGTTTAACCAGCCAAGTTTCAAAGTTAGGTTTAGACAGTCATGATTTATTCAATTGGGACACTTTAATAAACATAAGACTTATAAGTTAGCTGTAGGTATGGAATTAAGGATTTGAGCAGCTTCTTGAATATGGCACAACATTGCTTATCCCCTCCTGTATTTCATTTTTCATTTTGTTTTACAATACAAAGTTATGAAATTAATCTTGGTCTTCAAGTTCTTCCATGAAGAAGTTTTAAACTGATAGAGAGCAGAAAGGGGGAAAAGAAGATTGGCAGATGAGTGAAAAGGTTTTTTTAAGAAAATGAACTGAATTATAGCATAAGATGCAATATAGTGTCATTATTCTCAAAAACTCTTGTGTCCTCTCAAAAGTCAGAAATTACACTAATAAAATATAACTGCTGCTCTGGCTCAGTTTCAGAGTTGTGGGGGAGTGCAAATGCACAGCCAGAAAAAGGAAACTTCTTGTCCTTAGTCAGCTTTGTCCAAGAAGCCAAAGTATTACCAGCCACTTATTAGCCGAAACATCTTTGCTACCTAACAGAGTGTCTACTCACGAACAATTTCTGTGCTGGATTGGTCTTTGGAGAACCCTGTTTCCAGGGTATACACCAGTAAGCTTTCATATTAAGTGCTGCTCAGTCTCCTGTGTGGGGGGGAAAAGCCCCAACAACCCCTGTAATTGTTTATTCTGACAGAGCGGAAAGTGCTGTGGAAAGTTATATTGTTTTATAAGGTGTCATGTTGGTGTAGTATAAAATAGAACAAGACTGTTGATAAGCAAACTTTAAAAATGCCATGACAAATGCTTCCTGAATGTGAAAGTGTTCCCTATGGCAGAAAGTCATCTTGGCCTACTTGCTTTTCATTCCTAAAGCATTCTTTTGAAACTAAAGAGACATAAATACTTTTTGCATCATTCAAGGAGTGTAAGGAAGCCAGCCTTGTGTGACTTTGCAGTCACATATCTCATGTTGTATTTATAGACTGCATTCTTCCTTCTCAGCAGCAAAACTCACATGGAGAAAAAAAGTCCTCAGCTTTCATATAGATGTTTTGAAATTAAATATTAGAGAATGTGTCCCCTCAAATCTCATTGTTTTCAGTAAGACGTTTAAACTGGTCTGCTTGGGCGACAATTGGACTTACTTGATAGCTATGACAGATTACAAAGGATATTTTGAAACTGATAAACTTTTTCTTACACCTTGAGATTATAAAAAATAAGATAGGTGAGTGTCATTTGTCAGAATTTGAAAAAGCACTAGGATGACTCATTGGAAACAAAGCTCTTATGTTAAATAATCCCTAAACATTTTATACTTCATTTCTAGCTATAGCCTATGTGCTGCTAAATTCAGAAGTCCCATTGGCAAAGAGGACACCAAAAATCTGTTTGAATACTGAGAAGGCAAGAGGAAATGATTCTGGTTAAATACCAGCACAGAAGCTGAAGTTCCAACAATATACTCAGACTAAAAGCTAAAATCAGCTGTGGTCATTACATAAACCAAAAATAGTGGTCAATCAAAAAATACAGTAAAGGATACCTGTTGTGAAGCCAAGTCCAATACAAGAAGCTGCTACAATAGAATAAACTCTTGCTGGTGATGACATTTTAGTGACATCTAATCATCAATGCTGTAAACCATAAAAATAACAAAAAAACATTGTTTGGACTTCCAATATTTCCACTAATATAATACCATCAATAAACTTTACTATCAGCACCAACTGCCTTAAAGAAATTACCAATGCAAATCTTTTAGAAGATATTATCAACACAAAAGCTTTCTAGATATTGCATGGTCAAAAATTTCCCGTGGTAGCATCTATAAAGATGAATCCTGTAACCTGTGACATGACAAGCAAAGTTGCAAGCCAATCTCAAGTTCAACTAAATTTAAGGGCAAAAAAGAATTCTTTAAAAATAGAGATTAATAAAGTCAATTGTGGCAAAAAGTAAGGACTGCTTCAAAAACACCTGTCAGTTCCGAGCAGGGAAAACAAAAATGCTAAGTAGTTCAGTACATAGAGAAATTGTTGCTAGGAAGCTTTAGCCTTCCTTGTGTGTACATTATCTGTGGAACACCACTGAGCATAAGCCATTGTTGGAAAGGTAGAAATTAAACCATCAAACATAAAACAAAAGTTTTGATTTGTGATGCTGAATCTGAACTGTCACATAAAAAATTAATCTCAGCTGTCAGCATTGTTGGTACAGATTTAATGCATGTCTTCCAGTATTAGAGGTTTCAGTTTTCTCTGCTCATGGGGCTTTAAGCACCCATTATATTTAATGACTGCTTTAAGTCCACATTAGAGTACAAATATCAAGCTTTGTGGTTCTTCTTTGCAAAGCCAAA
Source organism: Rhinopomastus cyanomelas (assembly GCA_013400115.1). NCBI lineage: Eukaryota > Metazoa > Chordata > Aves > Bucerotiformes > Rhinopomastidae > Rhinopomastus > Rhinopomastus cyanomelas. Next base: position 78,670 of record VXBP01000222.1, on the reverse strand, counting down.
AGAGTTGAAATAATGCATGGTAATCAATACCTCATAATTGTGAAATCTTCTTTGTGAACATCAATCCCTCATATCAGCAACTAGTGAATATCAGCAACTGTGCCAGAATGAACTAAAATCATTCCAGGAGTGGGAGTTGGAGTGCAGTACAGATAGATTTTTCTTCCCCCTTTGGTTATAAAAATGAAAAAAATAAACCTGTTAAATATGTGTCTTGAATCAGAATTAAGCAAATCTTTGATCTTGACTTTTTTTAATCAAAAATATGTTTTCTCTTAAAATATAATTGAAATAATCTGAGAACTTTATATTTAGCCCACAATGGGTTCCCAAAAACTGAATATGATCAACCAAAAAGAAAAAAAAACCTCCTCTAACAAATTTTTAAAATCTAAACCCATTTTCAGCTGCTAATTTTCACTTTAGTTCCTGTTTTTTCTAATTTGTACCATGGTTACAAAGAATTATCGAATAGCTGAATGTTTAGTATCCTATGATCTTCAGTCAATGGCCTTTTGTCTTGGAAATAATTATTCTGGCACATCACAAATGCCTTGTTGGGATCAATCGGCTTCTTTTTTTTGTAGGTTCTTAAATACTAAATGTCTGAGGTCTTTGGGTCTTCAGTGAGACTGCAGGTGACAGACAGAAACACTTGAAATTCTAGATCACTGCACTGGCCTTCTACTCCACTTTCCATTCAACAATCCTGTTGGTCTCTTTCTTGTCCCTCATGCTTTCTTGTCACTCTATCGGTTTATGTTTACAGATAATCACCAGCAAAGTATCCCTTTTTCCCTGACAGCTTCTTCTTTATTGCTTTTTCTGGTTCACAATTTTAAATTGGTGAAGGATGTTAGTGTTCATGGTTACTTCAGTTTAATAATCCCAGTCAAGTTTCATCTTATGACAATGCTTTTAGTTATTCTATAACAGCTGGTGCATATATAGCATCACAGAAACATAGAATTCTTTGTTCTAGAAGGGTCATCTAATCTAATGCCCTCTGAAATTAGCAGGGACATCCTGAACAGGATGGTCCCACTTTCTTTATCATTTTTGAAGATATTAAATAACACTGGTCCCCAGGACATACCCCCGAGGGACACCACTTATGACTAGTTTCCATCTGGACATTCAGCCACCCACTACTACACTCTGGGTGTGACCATCCCACCAATTCCTCGTCCTTTGAACAATCCAACATTCAAATTAGTATCTCCACAGTACAGAGAGAAGGATGTTGTTAGGGACAGAGTCAAAGGCTTTGCAGAAGTCCCAATTGACCATATCCATTGGTCTTTCCCTTCATGGTTGGTTAGACAGGAATTGCCCCTAGTAGAGCTCTGCTGGGTGTCTTGAATTGCCTTTCTGTTCTCCATGTGCCTTGCCAGATCTTCTAGAAAGGTCTTTTCCATGATCTTCCCAGGATAAGAGGTGAGGCTAACAGGTCAGTCGTTCTCAGGGTCCTCCTTTCCACCCTTTTAAAAAATGGGTACCATGTTTCTGTTTTTGCTGTGACCAGGGACTTCACCTGAATTTTTCAAATCTCATGGAGAGTGGCTTGGCCACTACAATTCCCTCAGGACTCTGGAATGATTCTCATCAGGTCTCAGTTTGCTCAGGTGGTCACAAATCTGCTCTGCTTTTACAGGAGGAAGGACTTTGTCCCCGGTCCACATTTTGTGGTCCATTGACTTGAAAGGTGTAAAGACAGATGTTGCCAGGAAAGCCTGAGGCAAAACAGTTGAATACCTTAACCTTGTCTTGTTACCAGATTGACAGCCTACTTCATCAAGATGGGCTACTCTTTCTTTAACTTTCCTTTTTTTCTTGAATTGCCTTAGAATTCCTTGTTATTATTTGCATTCCTTGCCAAGTTCTGCTCCAGTTATGCCTTGGCCTTTCTGAGCTCATACATTTCTATGTATCCTGACTATCAGCAGAAATAGTTGAAAGAGCCTTGAGAAACTGGAAACTTCTGAGATAGAGTTTCACAATGCATTAGACTATATTTTAAATGTTGGAAAGATCAGTGCACTGTGCAGGTTTATCTAAGGAAACACTCCAGCTCTGATGGTTAGTCTTGTCACAAGTAGTCAGAACATGATAGAACTGCCAGTGTGAGAAGAAATGTTAGTATGTAGTTTCCAGCTACACAAACCTTTATAAGTTGAGAGATAAATTGTATTATTCTATTCTCATAGATATTATATTTTAAACTCTCTTGAACCAGATGCAATTAAAGTATTTCTGTCCAGACCCAGTAAACTACCCGCATATTCCTGACTCCCTCTGTTCCTGGCACCGATTTAACATAATTAGGAGAAACTTTACTCAGAATGTATCAAAATAGTGCATTGATATCTCCTAGCTGAACTCCAAGTTCATCATAAAGTTATTTTCCTTGATTTAGGGTTGAAGGTGAATGACATGGATACAAAGAAGTTGTAATACATTAGTCATGTGAAGTAAAGAGAGTACATGCTATTGCTTCCTTTAGCTGAGATTTTAAAAGTATGAATTGAAAAAAAAAAAAGACTGGGAAATGGATATGAAAGAATGAATGAAAGAACTTACAGAAGTCAGGGAAATAGTGGAAGAGTGAAACTGTTTTAAAATTAAACTTCTATCATCCTTGCTTCTAGTATTTCTAGAATGAAATATTTTAAATCTCCAGAATGAAATAGCTGAAAGGATTGTGGCACGCTCCAGTAGTCTATTACATAAGCCAAATACTCTTCTATATCCTTGTATTTCATAGATCGTGGTAAGAATTTAATTAATTAAAATACTCTGTTTTATTGAGTCAATTGTTTTGTATTTGATTTAAAAAGCATCACACCCACTGCTGATGATCTTGCGTTCTTTAATAAAAGTGCACATAAATCATAGAATAATAGAATCATTAAGGGCTGGAAGGGACCTCAAAAGATCATCTAGTCCCACCACAGCAGGATCATCTAGACCAAGTCACACAGGAATATATCCATGTAAGTTTTAAAGGTCTCCAGAGAAGGAGGCTCTACAACTTCCCTGGGCAGCCTGTTCCAGTGCTCTGTCACCCTCACTGGGAAGTAGTTCCTTCTCATACTATGTGGAACCTCCTACATTCCAGCTAATACCCATTGCCCCTCGTCCTATCACCAGATGACTTTTAGAAGAGACTGGCTCCATCCTTCTGACACCCATCCTTCACACATTTATAAACACTAATGAGATCACCCCTCCACCATCTCATGGTCACTGCATCCAAGTCTGCCCTCGACCTTTACGACTTCAGCCAGACCCTCCTTGGTTATTAGTGCAAGATCCAGCAGCATTCCTCTTCTAGTGGGCTCCTCCACCATTTGCATCAGGAAATTTCAAGCAATGCGCAGGAGGATCCTTTTGAATTGTGGGTGGCTGGCTGATTATGACTCCCAACAAATATCTGGGTAGTTAAAATTCCCCATGAGAACCAGGGCCTTTATGTGTGAGGCTGCTGTCATCTGCCTGTAGAAGGCCTCATCAGCATACTCATTCTGATCTGGTGGCCTGTAATAAGACACCCAAAACAGGGCCAGCCATGGCAACCTGCCCCTTAATCCACACCCACAAACTCTCCACTCTCTCTTCATCCGCCCCTGGATAGAACTCAATACATTCCTGTTGTTCTCTCCTGCTTATTCCCCATGCTGTATCCACTGGTGTACAGGCATTTCAGGGAGCAAGCTGACAGCGAGACGCCACCTGGTTTTCAGTAAGACCAGAACTCTGTCCCACTGTTGCGCACCCATTAACTACTCCCCCCCCAAATCTAGTTTAAAGTCCTTTGAATGAGCCCTGCCAGCTTCTGCCCCAGAACACGTCCAAGAATGTAGAAGCCATTGTGATGACAGCTGAAATAAATGTCTCATAAAGAAACATCCCTTCGTAACCAGAATGATGGGAGCAAAAGTTCCTATATCCTGGCTTGAATGTTTGGAAATATTTCCTTGCTTTTTGTTGACATTTTATGGTGACTGACTTTTATTAGTAGAATTTTACTTAAAGCTTGGATGCTATAGCTAGTTATTGTTTGATAGAATTTATTGTTGATATTATGATGCCATGTCTGCAACCATCAAAAATTAGACTGAACTATTGGCTTGTCGACTTCAAGGGCAAGGCATCTACCTTCCTCTGTGTGCAAGGGCCATAGAAAAAACCCAAGCCCCTGAAAGGTCATTGCATGAAGTAAATGACATAACCATAGAATGGATCAGTTTGGGATGGACCTCAGAGATAATCTACTCCAACCTTTCAGCTAGTAAGGGTTGCTCAAGGTTTCATCCAAGCCGACCTTGAACACCTCCAGAAAGGGGGTGTCCACAACCTCTCTGTACAATTTTATTTATATTCTAACCTACTCTCCTTCAGTTTAAAACCATTTCCCCTTATCCCACTGCTGGATACCTTGGTGAAAAGTCCCTCTCCAGCCCCTCTGTAGATTCCACTTCAGGTATTGGAAGGCAGCTACAATGTCCTCCCTGCAGTCTTCTCTGGGCTGAATGATGCCAGCTCCCTCAGCCTATCTTCATAGCAAGTGTGGTCCAGCCCTTGGATAATCTTTGCGTCCCTCCTCTGGATTTCCCCTGACAGCTCTGCACCTTTATGTTGAGGATACACAAAAGAAGCAAATAATGAACTTGTATGAAGTACACTTCAGTCTACAGAAAACAGTTTTCTCCCCAAGGATGGTATAACCATCACAATCTTCTTTTTGCAACTAGACAGACTAAACTTCATCAAATGCAGAGATTGAAACTGCATGGAGATTTTTCAGAACCCGAAGCTCCTACAATGTGCTATCTTCTTTGAAATGGTCAGAGCTACTCCTTGCCTTTATGGGTAGCAAGTGATTCCCTTCATATGTGCAACAGTCTCAATGAGGGATACTAAGAGAGGGATAAGGAAAGTAATGTTCCATTCCTCTGCTGTATTTGCAGCAAAAGCTGGCTGATGGTTGAGAGATCTATTGATTTTACTGTAAAATTTGTGGTACAGCAAACATGATTTACTTTTGCTTCCAGAAACTGCCAAATTTGCTGAAAATATCAGCTTCTAAATAACCGAGATCTTTAGATACCTTCTTATGACAACAGTGTAACTGTTTTTCGGTCATATTTCCTGCAAGTATGTGGACTTATACTCAGTGCCTTAGGAGAATGGAGGTTCTCAGGAGGTCTCCACTCTGACTCCCTGCCGTGTTTGAGAGACGGGACACTGCTTGATGCAAGCAACATGTTCCTCTGTTTATTAGACATACAAGTTTCTTATATACGATTTGATACATGCTCTACAATAGCAGTGGTCAGCTAACAGTTCCAGTAAACACTATCTCATGCTAACTAGCTAGGATTATCACCTAAGCAAGCTACATATCAAAGCACACAATGGACGGAGAGTGTTATCTGCTGGAACATTGTCTTAACAGTCTTGCTGCTCCAGGGGATCTCCAAGTATCTTATTCCTGCTGTTAGCTAAAGAGTTTAGCTTCAGCAGGATGTAGCCCACGGCTTTCGGCCCAGGAGCGGGTAACATATTTCCAGTCATCATTTCATCATCAGACATCAGCTCAGCAGTGCTGTTGGATCTTTTGCAGACCAACAACTCCCTGCCCAGATTAGGCTCTGTCGTGGAGCCAGGCAAGGTTATTCAGGGTTTTATGTGGTGAGTGCTGGAAACCTTCCAAAGAAGGAGACAGTAGCACCTCCCAGGACCTGTTCCCACTGCCCTCATGGACCCTCTGACCTTGTCCAGCCTTTTCCACAGAGCTGTTGTCAGCCCCATGGGCACTGCTTCCAGGGCTGTGTTTCCTTGGGGCAGGGCTGCACAATGGTTCTGTCCCAGTTGCATAGGGGTCCTTCTTTTCTCTTGTTCCTGGCTCATCTGAATGGGACATCAAGACTAGAGAAGAGTATTGTCATCTCACTAGTTGTGACAGAGAGCTTTATGTCATGCTGAACTTTGCTAGACAACTCATTCCACACTTCTATTTTCCTATGTGTTTGAGTAGACAGTGGTAAGAACACCTTTACCCTGACAGTCTACCAACTCTCCTCGTCTTCAGTCCAGTATTCCTGGTCTTGCTCTGCTTCACAGATTTGTGTACAAATTTGTTTCAGTGTTCCACTTCTCTACAGTGTTTGATTTCCCTTCCTGATTATTGCTTTCTACTAGCTCTACTAGTGACTGTAGTTTGTTTTCATAATACAACTATTAAAAAGCTTTTCCAGAACCTGCAGATAAACTAATTTTCTTATTTTTAGAGTTCCCTTTCATGATGAATGATGTTTGAGGGCTGCACAATTTCATTTGCATTTTCTTCTTGTGTGAGACATAGTTTTTTGTATATCTTGTTTTTGAATGTTTATAAGAAATCAGATACTGTGAAAAGATGCAAAACATTGGAAGGAGAATGGCACACCTTATTAAGCCTTTATTTCCTTTTCCATTATAGGGAGTTTTCTCTACATCTTTTAGAGGCTTTGAATCCTTAGGGAAACAGTTTATTGACTTACATAGCATAAAATTTGGAGGAGGTCTAAGGAAAAAAATGTTATACACTTAACTTTTGCAAAAAGTCCCTGAGAAACCTGGAAAAATACTTGTGAAAAGATGTGTTTTCTGAGTCATGCAGAACTTCCAATGAAACATTGTCTGTGTTTACTATCATTTAAGTTGTATCTTCTCAGAGAAACGCTCTTCATTTCCTTGACAGGAGTCCAGCTTCTAGCTGAATAGCTTTCAAAACGCAATAGCAGGTAGCTGTTCTAAGATGTAACAAGTTGGAGTAATTAAGCATTGATAGTGTGCAAAAGTTTTCTCTAATTTAAAATAAAATTATGTGGTTTGTCATTGGTAAACAGGTTCACATACCATAGGAAAATCTATCCTCCTTTTTTCCCCACTCAGTGTAATGTTCTGACAATTTCTTGTCAGACAGAACACGTATCAGAAGACAGAAAGGGATGTTGAGTTATCTAAGTCTTGCATTCTAGATGAATACAAAGTTGTTCTGGCTGTTTGGGACTGCTGAGAGATCATCACTCCTGAAGGAAACAGTAAAGGAATGAGCTAAATTCCTTAAGCTTCTTTATGTAGCACCACAGAACACAATTTATTCTTAGGTTTACCACATCAATGCTTCTTGAACTTTTCAACTCAATGGACATCAAAAAGAGTTTGCTTCTGAAAACCATATCTTGATATTCTGTCACAGCAGTGTTTGTGTACACTAGCAGTGTGTGTGTACACTGCAAATAGTTAAACATGTCATTAATTCTACTTGCAAGATGTGGATTGCAATTCCAATGTCACAGACACGTTTGAAGCAAAATTAGCTGACATTTCAGAAACAATCGGATGTGTAGCTCGTTCTTTATTTTTGTTTTGGAAGGGGTGCTTCCCCTTCCAGCCAACTCCATAGAAGAAGACCACTGGAGTTTATACAGTGGGGGTGTTTTTGGCTTTTGATATCATGCTAGTGGAATTGTGAAAATGAGCACTCTATTCATAATCACGTAGAGAAAAGCCTGCAAATCCAAAAGATCTCTCACACGCAAGAATGCTTGAGAAAATAGCCTTATTTTTCCTCAAGAAAATACCTTTATTCTATTTTTCAAATTGTTCCTCCTACACAGTACCTACAGCTGATGTGAGTTTGGGTTTAGCACTACTGCATGCCAGAGAAGTTACATTGCTGTTCTCCAGCGTGTAATTAAATGTACCTTTAATCACTACACCTACTTTTTATAGATTAAGCCTTCAATCTTGATGAATTCTATTTTCGGAAGGATTTAAAAACCCTTAAAAATATTTTGACCATTCCATGTAACATTTATTTCTCTGTATCTCTTTAAATTTTTTTCTTAGTGTTTATCTCTTCAGCAAATTATTTATTTCTTTCTGGATATGTTCCTCCTCCACAACTTACATGATAATATCTTTCTTTTCAAATTTTATTTTCACTCCTTTATTCCATTCTAATTTTTTTTTGTTGTTGGTGTTGGACAGAGTATTTTTAAAGCCTTTTTACAGTCTTGACCTTTTCTGCTCCTGTCTGATAACAACTCATTCTAGCTGCAAAGAAATTTGGCTTAGGTTTTGTATCTTTTGGAGTGGAGTTTGGAAATTAAGGGGTACCTGCCTATGATTTGTGTGTTAAGAGGTCCCTAGCTGTGAGTTGTTGTTGGAAAAGGCACACATGCCTCTAGCAATCAAGTACTGGAGACAAGGATGTTGGGAAATTAGGTGGATCAATTATTGACAACAACGTTTGCTTTTAAATGTGATTTATCTTAAAGAGAGGTGGAACACAGTTGTCAAAAGCCGATGGGGTTATGAAACCTTTTATGAGCTAGTTGCGCGGTTGCCTTTACTCTCCAGAATCTCAACAGTTGGAAGTACTCTTGTCATTCTCAGTTACTGACCACCAACACAGCTTCTTACCAAGCAGTCAACTGAATCATTCTAATGTCACTATATTCAATATTTTAAAGCACAGTTTTAGCAGCGAGTAGTCTTATTTGTTTATTTGTCTTACATGGTTACACCTTACTTTTTACTCAATACTGATAGAAATTTAGTGCATAGCACTAAGTTTGATATTAATAATAATGTTTTAAACTTGTTAATGAATATTCTAATGTCACCTGTTACCATATATTTTCAACATGAACTTGATAACAATCCACCCTAGAAAGACACAAAGTTTGATATTAAATAACACCTAACTAATTTTGAAGATTTAGTATTTCATTTGTGTTCATAATCTTAGGGAACACAGGCTTGGTTGGAGATGAAAATGACCATTAAACATATAAATGTAGATTGATATTTTGTATGGAAGGTCAGTAAGTTTGGATACTGGACTCCTGAGCTATTGCCTGTCTTGGCAGTGTTCTGGACAGCTAAGCTCAGTGCAGCATACTTCTCCACTTACAAATGAAATTTGAATTATCTCACATGCAAAAACAAGGGTATCATATTACAAATTTTCAAGGGCATTGCAATTAGATGTCTACAGAGTGGAGTTTAATAAACGCCATGTTTCAAAACCTTAATGGGAGCAATGCCATATTTCCTGAGATCATTAATTCCTTACCTAGTGTGTGCTTGTCTCCTCACTGGCCTTTTTTTGTTTAGTACCCATTCATCAATTTTTGCCTCTGCTGCTCTGTTGCAGTCTGTACATGCAGATTAAAAAAGCTTTGTTTATTCCAGTTGAGAAATGGAAAATAAAGAATCCATACAATTTTTACATTTAGAGTTTAGGTTTAGACAAAAACCTGATCAATACAAACTTAATCCCATATTTGTCAAGGCAGCTGTATTATTCTCTCTACAGTTCTGCAAAATGTTTTCTTGTTTCCTGATCCTCATAGCTTAAAAATATGGAAATTGTGGATAGAATTATATGTTTCATTATTATTGATGAGATTTTTCCCTATAGCCAATGGGACCATGGCCTTCTCAGATTGCTGAAAAACATGCCAGTTAATGTCAGTTCTGGTAATTACTTCCATGTTATGAACAATTGTCCACTACAAATTGAAAACTAATTTTGTATAAATAGTTTAACAGCTCTTCAATAGCAGTGGTTTAGAGAGTCCGATTATGAATTCTTAATCATACAACTCTTGTGTTTACTTCCTTAAAACTGCTGCCTAATAGAGCAATCAAACATTTCATATGCTGATATCATGCTTACTCCAGTAAGCTCCAGTTTTGGAGCTCAGAGAATTGCATAACATCAAATTAACCCAAGCAACAAAATTCTGGACTGTCTTTCCAATATTCTCAGTTGTGTTTTAGGATTGAAATTGGGATATTTGAATTGTGAAATCTTTGTTTCCTTGGGTATTTCAGCAAATAAGTAAAATACATCTTAGCATCTATTTTAAATAAAAGTTCCATGGCAAAATTCTGGCTCTATTAAATAGTCTTTAGTAGAGTTAGAAGCTTCAGCAGAAGGAAGCTTTTATAACTAACTTTCTTATTGCTATGAACATGTTTGCAGTAATATACTGAGATTTGCAAAACATTATTATTCATAGATATTACTAAAAAGGACAAAAAGGGTGGCTTTTTCTCTGCTAGCACATGATTAATCTAGTACTTCCTATAAAGATTTAATGATGAATTTGTCTCTTTGAGATAATATTATTGTTTTTCAATTCCAACAATATCATATTGTTTACATGGATTCACAGAACATTATGGGTTGGAAGGGACCTCAAACATCTAGTCCAATCCCCCCACCACAGCAGGATCACCTAGACCAAGCTGCATAGGAACATATCCAGGCAGGTTTTAAATGTCTCCAGTGAACACCCCTGGGTAGCCCGTTCCCTGTCGCCCTTACTGTAAAGAATTTCCTTCTCATATTTATGAACTTACACCCATTGCCCCTTGTCCCATAACTAGAAGATGTTGAGAAGAGCCTGGCTCCATCCTTCTGACACCCACTCTTTACATATTTGTAAACATTCATGAGGTCACCCCTCAGTCTCCTCTTCTCCAAGCTCAAAAAACCCAGCTCCCTCAGACTTTCCTCATAAGGAAGGTGTTCTACTTCCTTCATCATCTTTGTGGCTCTGCACTGGACCCTCTCCAGTAGTTCTGTGTCCTTTTTGAACTGAGGAGCCCAGAACTAGGCACAATATTCATACAATAGATGTGGTCTCACCAGTGTAGAGTAGAGGGGAAGGAGAACCTCTCTTGATCAGCTAACCACACCTCTTCTGATCCACCGCAGGATGCCTTTGGCCTTCTTGGCCACAAGGACACATTGCTGGCTCCTGGCCATCCTGCTGTCTACCAGGACCCACCTACACTGCTCTCCAACAAGTCAGTCCGCAACCAGTAGGTACCAGGAGTTGCTCCTCCCCAGATGCAAGACCCATTCAATTTCTCCCCACCCAGCTCTCTAGCCTGTCCAGGTCTTGCTGAATAGCAGCACATTCTGCTGCGGTGTCGAACACTCCTCTCAGCTTTGTGTCATCAGCAAACTTGCTGACAGTGCACTCTAATACCTCATCCAAATCATTAACGAATAGATTGCATAGGACTGATCCCAGCACTGACCCTTGGGGGACTCCACTAGATACAGGCCTCCAACTAGACTCTGTCCCATTCACCATTACTCTCTGGCTTCTAATCTGCAGCCAGTTCATGATCCACCTCACTACCCAAATGTCCAGACCACAATGCCTCAGTTTGGCTTTGAGGATGTGGTGGGATACCATGTCTAATGCTTTACTGAAGTCAAGATAGACCATATCCACTGCTTTGCCATCATCTATCCACCCTGTTAGGCCCTCATAAAAGGCTATCAGGCTGTTCAAGCAAGACTTCCTCTTGGTGAAACCACGCTGACTGTCTCTAATGACCTTGTTTATCAGAATTCTATGAACATCATATGAACTGTTTGCATTATCTTAGCACTTATTTATACCTAGCAAGATTTTATCAAATGAAAAGTCTATCCAAACAGACTTTACTTTCTTCTGCCTCTCCTACTGAGTCAGGCCTTTGTGACAATCTCAGCTTACACTTTCACCATTGCTAAGGCTGAAAGTCAGCTGTTGAGAGAGGCTTCACTGTGCCAGCAATGAAATATTTACACTTCTACTGCAGTAAAGTACAAAACATGAATTGGAGTTGAGATCTGGAATACTCATAAGCCCCAAACTGTAAAGTTTAAGGTTAATTTCTGCAGAGAACCAATAACGTCCAGACAAGGTTTAGCTATGGAGTTCAGAACAAGATCACGGTTATGCTTTTAGTTTATTTTTATTTATATTAACCTTAATAAATTGTCATTCCTTTTTTTTTTGCAATAATTATAAACAAGTGGTTTAAATATTGATACATAACATTGGTAAGCCTAGCATGACAGCTGTCAAGGTCATGTCATTGTCATTGCTATGATAATATCAGTGTTTCAGCAACTGAAACACGGGTCCTGGTGGACAGCAAGATGACTATGAGTCAGCAATGTGCTTTTGTGGCCAAGAGAGACAACAGCATCCTGGGATGGATTAGAAGAGGAGTGGTTAGCAGATCAAGAGAGGTTCTTCTCCCCTCTATTCTGCACTGGTGAGACCATACCTGGAGTATTTTGTCCAGTTGTGGGCTCCTCACTTCAAGAGGGATGTGGAGCTTCTGGAGAGAGTTCTGCGTAGGGCAATGAAGATGATAAAAGAGGTGGAGCACATCACTTACGAGGTGAGGCTGAGGGAGCTGGGTCTCTTTATCTTGGAGAAGAGGAGACTGAGGGGCGACCTCATTCATGTCTATAAATATTTGAGGGGTGGTTATCAGGAAGATGGAGCCGGGCTGTTCTCGGTGTCATGTAGTGATAGGACAAGGTGCAATGGTTGTCAGCTGGAACATAGGAGGTTCCACATCAACCTGAGAAGGAACTTCTTCATGGTGAGGGTGATGGAGCACTGGAACAGGTTGCCCGGGGGGGTTGTGGAGTCTCCTTCACTGGAGAGGTTTAAGGCCCGCCTGGATGTGTTCCTGTGTGACTTAGTCTAGGTGATCCTGCTGTTGCAGGTGGATTGGACTAGATGATCTTTCAAGGTCCCTTCCAATCCGTAATGATTCTATGATTCTATGAAGAGCGATATTAATCTTATTTAAAGGGTCACAAAGAATACAAGAGGTTTATGAATAAATATCATGGTTTGAGCCTGCCCAACTATCAAGTAAAGACAACTATGAAAGTTCTTACATGTTTTGATAGGAATCAATTACTGATATGGTAACAAATTTATGCTATTCACTATTAAAGAAATCACTTCCTTTCTGCTTTATATCATGGCCATGATTTACAAAATAATGTATACAGTGATTTAAGGGACGGTGTTTTCCTTGAGGTATGATTGTTGGTGTAATTATAGTGAATTATATCTTGCGTGACTGGATACACATTCAGACACTAGCATTTAAACTCACTTATCATTTTAATAATAAAATAAGTGTGTATACTTTGGAGGAAAAAAACCACCCCTACCAAAAACTCAAACCTAAATAAATAAAATCTGCCACAGATTCATCCTTTATTTTTTCTCTCCATTTTCACTCTGTCAGCACTCTTTTCTCCATTCTCTAGAATGCTTCTAAAATGATTTTTTACATAACTTTCAAACATGTGTTGTTACCTTCTAATTTAACGTATAGGGACACAAAATATCCTTGGCAAGCCATTTGCACACCTTCTTTTTTCACTCAATCTTCGTTCTGACAAGCTTGAATACTTCCTTCAAGCACTGCTCATTAAATCAAGTCTTAGTATAAAAAAATCTTTGCTGTTTTTTAAATTGACATTTCTGTGTTACTGCTGTTTATTCTATTCTTGGTCAAATTCTACCACTGCAAATCCAAAGCATCTCTGTCAAATTCAGGAGAAGTTGCAATTTTATCCTCTGTATGGTGTCTCCAAGTACTCCTGTCTCTTCCTGACTGGAGCGTTTTCCTGGGTTTTGGGTAGAGATTTATCCAGTCTCGTTTTAAGGCCTTGAGTATGAGCTCTGATTACACATCATGCGTAATGGAACTTTATGGGTTTGTGACAGTCTTTCAAGAACAAGCATGGTTATCATAGAATAACAAACTAATTCAGCAGAAAACAATTGTTAAAGAGCATTGCTTTCAACTTGTCAACTTGGTGGTCTCTTATTTGGTCTTGGAAGCAGACCAAATTTTTCCTACATCTCCAGGTGCATGAATAGCTCAAGAAGATGAAATTAATCATCACTTATCCCCGTTCTTATGTCTGGCTCATTCATGCTCTGTTTGCAGAACATACTTCTGAAGACCATTTTATTCCATCTCTCTTCCTTTGCATTTTGCTGCAGTGGCATCTACTCACTACAGGACAGACAAGACTGTTTCCAGCGACAGTATTCAGTAGTTTTCTTTAAAAGATCAGTGGATACAGGTCAATAGATACTATATATAGGTGAGTGTGCATGTGCACTGAATACAAAGAAACTTCTCCCCTTTCCAGATGAGGGGTCAGCATCCTTAGTCACTGCAAGTCCTTGACCCGACATCTGGTTCCTCTCAAGACACTATATTTAAACCTCATTTAAGTGGTTGTCCTGGAAGCCATTTAGATGGATTCCTAGGCCTGTACACTTTGCCCAGGAAAGGAGTGAGCTGCTTGTTGCAGAGGCACCACAAAACCAGACAGCAGTAGCTATCAGAAAAATGTAGATTTATTGCAGCCAGAATTGCCTGGCCCTTCCAAGAATGTGCAACATCGGATGTCTGTCAGGAATACATTAGAGCATGGCAAAACTTCTGAACTTTAAGGAATACTCTGATAAAGGATGAAACAAAATGTAAGCGCACTCATACCCAGGAGGGAGAGATCTCCCACACCCGAATGAGAAGCTACTCACCAAAAGGGAGCTGAGGAGTCACTGAATCACTTACAGAGAGGTAAACTTGAACAATATCCCAGCCCAAAGGGAAAGTCTTTCCTGGTGCAGGACCTTCTGCTACAACGAAGACTAGCTCTGGCAGGATTCTGTTTATAACTTCAGTCTGATTGTGGCCTTTGATCATTTTAATTAATTACCAGTGAATGCAAACAAAGTGAGCTTGAGAGGTTCAGACAGTAGGGACCCAAAGAGACAAAATTACTTATGAAGTAGCATAATTTGAATGTCTTTGTTAGATCCTTGCCAAGAAGCCAGGGTGGCTACACCTGCTGCAGAGCTCATTGATGGTGTCTGGATCTTGCACAGGAGTGGTGCAGAAAACAGAAATCACTCATCAGCTGTGCTGAAAATGGTGATTTAAAACTTCTTAACATATTTCTGTATATTTGATTTGTGTTGTGACACATAACATCTCCTTTGTTCAGCTTGCTGATCTGGCAATGTTTTTTATTTGGGATGTCATGGCACTATTGTCAACAGATGCTTAGATTTTCTCCATTTTTTTGGAAACTTTGCTGTCTTCATGATCAATGTTGAATAGTTGCCAAAAAAACCCCCAAAAACCAGAAAAAAGGAATCTTTCGAATCTTTCTATTCACTTGTGTGAATCTGTTTATGTTTTAAAATATGTATTAATGAAACAAACTTCCCTAGAAACAGCTTGTAGATGTAAGGAAATAGCTATAGAACCTTACCAGATGCTGATGTGGCCAAAGGGAAAAGGAGCTGTACTCAATTTAGGAAGGTGCGGGATTACAACCTGAATAAATCTCCTTTCAAATTATCAGTTGTTTCTGACATGACCGTCAGGAAAAAAATGCAAAACTTCCAAAGTAAAAAATTATCTTCCACTTACCCTTTGACAATTGCACATTACAGTGATTCAACTTTATTAAGAGAGTTGTTTGTCAGCTCTGTTTGTCTTTCTTTTGGCAGCAGTGGCATAAATATTTAATTTATGATCCAAATTTAAAAATATGTCTCTAAAAAGGCTGAGTAGGACCTGCCCACAAAAAAAAAAAAGTGCTTATGTATTGCTCTGCCATTCACACTGAAATATCTCTATATGAATGTTGACTATTCCCTTGTAGCCTGAAATTTTAACTATTTCTTGGATGAGCTGAAAGAAAAAGTCTTCAGCTCATCCAAGGAAAAGTGCTGATCAAGTTATGGGACTAATTGCCTTAATGAGCAAAGTGCTAATAAACTGAAACAAAAGACAGGGAGTCCCTAACTGGCTCCTTATGTATTTGCAAGAAAAAAAGAACAAAGAAATTTGTTTCAGAGTAATACATTTACTTCTGACAACAGAGACTCCAATTACACTGCACTCCCCAATACCCAAAGAAAATCAGTGTCAATATAAAAACAAATAGGAGATAATTAGCTTTTCCAGAAGTCCCATCTCTGTAAGTTCAACTGCCAATATCGTGACAGTTCCCGCCCTTTCATCAGACAGTCTCTCGGTCCTGTTTCTAATCATGGCAGTGGTGGAAGTAGGGTGAGGAGGACTGAGTGGTCCCTCAGCTAAGACACTACCAAACTGCCTTTCAGCATTGGTCTCTTGAAGTCCCAGCTTCTCTCTAAGAACTCCGGTGCCTTTATGTGTGGTGGGTTCAGGACCACAATTCACGGTATCACAGTATCACACAGTATTACCAAGGTCGGAAGAGACCTCATAGATCATCAAGTCCAACCTGTTACCACAGAGCTCAAGGCTAGACCATGGCACCAAGTGCCACGTCCAATCCTGCCTTGAACAGCTCCAGAGTTGGCGACTCCACCACCTGCCCGGGCAGGCCATTCCAGTGGCCAATGACTCTTTCAGTGAAGAACTTTCTCCTGACCTCAAGCCTAAATTTCCCCTGGCGCAGCTTGAGACTGTGTCCTCTTGTTCTGGTGCTGGCTGCCTGAGAGAAGAGAGCAACCTCCTCCTGGCCACAACCACCCCTCAGGTAGTTGTAGACAGCAATAAGGTCTCCCCTGAGCCTCCTCATAGGCTAAACAATCCCAGCTCCCTCAGCCTCTCCTCATAGGGCTTGTGCTCCAGGCCTCTCACCAGCCTCGTTGCCCTTCTCTGGACACGTTCAAGCACCTCAATGTCCTTCCTAAATTGAGGGGCCCAGAACTGGACACAGTACTCAAGGTGCGGCC
This sequence comes from Rhinopomastus cyanomelas, assembly GCA_013400115.1. NCBI lineage: Eukaryota > Metazoa > Chordata > Aves > Bucerotiformes > Rhinopomastidae > Rhinopomastus > Rhinopomastus cyanomelas. The sequence goes on along the minus strand of VXBP01000222.1, from coordinate 62,033 downwards.
TAACCAGTGCAGAGTACAGGGACAGAATGACCTCCCTGCTCCTGCTGGCCACACCATTCCTGATGCAGGCTAGGATGCCATTGGCCTTCTTGGCCACCTGGGCACACTGCTGGCTCATGTTCAGGCGGGTATCAATCAGCACCCCCAGGTCCCTTTCTGTTTGGAATTCAATATCAAAGAAAGGAAAGCAAAGCAGTGAGGTTTCAGTGGCATCTCGGATAAAATTCACCAGACAACTGATGGCTTAGGGAAACTCCAGAAAGGTTTATTAACAGTAACTATACACAGAAAAGGTTATGCAAGTTGGTGTATACAAACTGTGTCATTAATGCCCTCACAGAACCTGAGAAAATAGAATGGAAAACCACTCCAGTTTGGGCCTTGGATCTTTTTCCAGTTTAGAGACCTGGGAAGGAAAGCATGTCAGTCCGGGATGGCCTGAGTTTCTCAGCGCCCACACCTGCATCCCTCAGTGCAGCAGACATGCATCTCAATGCTCTCAGGATGGCCTGACTTTCTCAGCACCCACACCTGCATCCCTCGGTGCAGCTGCATGCATTACAGAGTGGCTTCTCCAGCTCAACGCATAGGGATGGCCTGACTACTCAGCACCCACACCTGCATCCCTCTGTGCAGCTACATGCGTTTCAAAGGACCCAGTCTCTGTCTTTCACATCCAAGGTTTGAGGATTCTCCAGTCGTCCTGCTTTCCTTAGCGAAGCACGAAGGAGCTTTCCCCCAAACCCAAGCGCTGCCAGTCTTTTCTCAGCGGCAGAAATGATAGTCTCTCCTGCTGCTGATCACTCCTTCCAAAATGGCGGCGGCCAGTCACAGGGCCCCAGCCACATGCGGGGACCAACATGAAGACCGACCGCATGGCATCAGCAAGGCTCCCCCACACTCCACAAGTGGCCGAGAGGGTCTTCCAGACCTCCTCTCCTCTCCTCTCCCTCCCCTGTCTCAGCTCCAGGGGGGAGAGCAGTAGCCCAGCTCACCATGGTGGGGGGTTGTGATGGCATTTCTGCACCAGTCTTGCTTCTCCAGTCCGGGGGCGGTGCGGCGGTGAGCAGCGGTGGCACAGCACTGCCGCCGTGGCGGGAGCTGCGTCGGTCCAGGGTCGCGGTGCGTCCGTGGCTTTTTCTCCGGTCTGGGGCACTGCTTATAGGGCCACGGTGTTAAGGCAGCGAAGCCGTGATGCGGCGGGACCGCACACCCACGGCAAGTTGCTGCTGGGGTAGCTTCCAGACCCCGTGGTTGCAGGTGCCCGCAGGCGATGGGGTCAGTCCGGGGCAGGGGCCGCAGCTTATTCGGAAGCCGCGGCAGGTTGTGACTGCTTCGGGAGCCGCTGTCCCCCCGGAGCTGCGGTTCCCATCCTCCCCCACCGCCCGTTCCCGGGGCAGTGGGGAGGCACTGCCTTCAGGGCCACAGCCTGCGAAAAAGGGGTTAACAAAGACCCTGCCCCATTTTTATAGGCTCCCCCTAGCCCACCTTTCAGGGGCAGGTCACAGGACAGACACTTCTGAGGAAGGTTCCTGTGACCTGTGCAACCGGCGACAGGTCCCCCAGAACACAACACAACTTTTCTTCCTCATGAAAGCACTTCTACAAGTTCTAGCAGTTCTCAAACTGCAACATTATGCTAGTGTCTCTCAGCTCCAAACCACCTCCATTCACTACTACCTTTCACCACATTCTGAATTGAGGGCTTGTAGAAGCAGTCTCCACCCTGCTTCTTCTTCTTCATAGCTTGGGCTGTGCCATAGCTGTCTTCTCTCTCATTCCCAAATTAAAATAGGAGCTCTGCAAAGTTAAAAACAAAACCTCCTGAGGCAAACTATAAACCAATCACAAAGCCCACAAAACCACATTTCCCCACCCAAACACATTAATTTGTAGAAGTGTTGATTGGCTGAAGCATGGCAGGTTTCTTCTTGGAGGTGGGGAGAATTTTCTTCTGATTTATGGAAATGCACCACTTTAGCTTCTATCCCATTTATCAGGCCCCCAACTGATTTAAACCACCTTAAAAAATCATAGAAGTACTTTTTAGTCTACTATATTCCTGATAAAACAGAACTGCTTGCAGTGAACTAAATAAGTAGCTTATTAACTAGATGTGACCAGGTGATTAAAGAACAGTGACTAAAGACTGATTTGCTAGGAATTCTCTTGTGCATGATCCCATTAGATCTCTACCCTTTTGTTCGAAGTAATGCTAAAAACTCCAACTGCACCTTCTATTTATTTCATTTTTAAAGACTAAATTCTAAATACAGAATCTTTGTGGTCCTGGGTTCTGTATGTGTACAGGACTTAGTTTGTCCATACATACAGATTTTCTGTTTGTTTTCTGTTGACATTCAAAATGTGCATTCCTTTTGACATAGATGGATATGAGCCAAAAGGCGAAGCCTGATTTGGCCAGACAGTGAGTATACTGTAGTAATGGCTTTACAGAACCACTCTGGCTACAAAAGACCCTGAGATCATTGAGTCCAACCATCTACCATACCTTAGAAGTTCATCCCTAAACCATATCCCTCAGCACCTCATCCAAACCATCTTTAAGCACATCCAGAGATAGCGACTCAACCACCTCCCTGGGAAGCCCATTACAGTGCTTGACCAATCCTTCTGTGAAAGATTTCTTCCTAATATCCGGTCTAAACCTACTCTGTTGTAGCTTGAACCCACTCCCTCTTGTTCTGTCACTAATTGCTTGTGAGAAGAGACCAGCACCAACCTCACCACTATGTCCTTTCAGGTAGTTGTAGAGAGTGATGAGGTCTCCTCTCAGTCTCCTCTTCCTCAAACTAAATAGTCCCAGCTCTTTCAGTCTTTCCTCATTTACTGTAATAGCCTTGTAGTTTCTTGTAAGTTGCATCAAGTTAGAGACTTCCAAGATTTGTGGGTGAATGAGCTCTTCTAATCAGATTAAGTGTACTTGGTCACACAATTTTACACATATATGGTTTACGATCAAGTTTTCCTTACATAAATACATCACCATTCGCTAGAAGTGTTAGTTAATCGAGCTGGGCTCCAACAATATTTTTCTCTGACCTTACTGTACTGCTAAGGAAAGAAGAGAGAAAATAGATGTTTTCTATGGTGAAAGTGAATGGCATGCAAAATTCCAGTTGATTTTTAAAGTGTCTTGAAGTGTCCTGAATTCATAGAATCATAGAATTATAGAATCAGAGAAACATTACAGATCGGAAGGGATCTCGAAAGATCATCTAGTCCAATCTGCCTGCAACAGCAGGATCACCTAAACCAAGTCACACAGGAACACATCCAGGCAGGTCTTGGATATCTCCAGTGAGGGAGACTCCACAACCACCTGGGCAACCTGTTCCAGTGCTCCGTCACCCTCACCGTGAACAATTCCTTCTCAGGTTGATGTGGAACCTCTTATGTTCCAGCTGACAACCACTGCCTCTTGTCCTATCACTACATGACACTGAGAACAGCCCAGTTCCATCCTCCTGACACCCACCCCTCAAATATTTATAGACAATTCATGTTTCATAATTTGTTATATTTTTGTAGTTAAACAGACTGGCACTGTATTGTTTTCACAAATGACAGCTATTGGAAAGTATTTTTTACTATTCTCTGCCTTAATATGTGTGTGGCTTCAAGACCACAATGAAAGGAAAAGAAAAGAAAGCAGTTAGGTCTTGATGAGAACCCGACTAAATTTGCCGGACAATGGATAGCTTAGGGAAAACAAAAAAGGGTTTATTAACTCTATAACTGTGTACAGAAAAGAATAAAAGGTTAAGCAAGTTAGTGCGCATGAACTAGAAACTGTCACATATGCCATCACATTATCTGAGAAAAATACAATGGGAGATCTACATCTGGGAGATCTACAATGGGAGATCTAAATCTCTACATCTGAAAAGTCTGGCAACTTTCAAACTGCAAGAATATGTTAGTCAAGAATTTTCACTTGAGGCTAAACAAAAATATTTTTATATTTGTACAGAAAAACCTCACAGAGGAACCTTTTGTACCCAGCAGAGTTAATTAACTGGTAGTCTCTAGTTGTTATACAATAATCTTCACACAATAATCTCAGCATGTCTAATTCACACAGCATAATTCAAAACAAACTTTAGGATGTTTCACACAATAAATTCCCTCTTCTGGACAAGTAGTAGTGTTTATTTTCAGATTAAATTGAGTTTATTGGAGCAGTGTTATAGCCTAAATAGTCCTAACTTTTTTCAGTTACTTTGTGAATATTCAACATCAATTAAATTGTCATCCAGTGGCTTGGGGTAATAACTCTTTTGTAGAAGAAACTCATGATGGTATTAAAACCATAATATTTTGTCACAGTGAAAGCACTTTCTTTTTCCTCTTTTCCTACTGCTACAGACCCCCAGATTCATTACTGCAGAGTAGAGTTATTCCTTAAACTCTTATTTAAATTAGTTTGCACAAATTGAAAAGACGTTGTTTTACCTTCATGTTAGTTATAAGAGATTTTAAGGAAGAGGCTGTATTCCAAGAAGTATGTCTGTATGCTTTTATGCATACCAGGGAAAGGGGGGATTTGAAGGAATAAAATGAGAGCAGTAAAATTCTTATTAAAGAAAGTTCTTCTGATTTTCTTAAATCATTAAGCACTACAGTAATTAGAAGTTTTCTCCAGATATTTTTCTGAAGACTTGAGACATGGCTAAATTTCTTCCCATGTGTATCAGTGAAACACAGACAGATTCATGTGTAGGCATGCGTATAAAAGTAGTGAAACATGTGTGGTCATGTCATACTGAATCTTGTCAATCTGGATTAATTTTGATAGTGTGGAGCAGTCTTGCTTATAGCTCTGTTGCTTTTAGAATAATCACTATCTGATTACATCTTGCTGAAATCCCATGAGAGCTAAACTTTTAAACTGTCTAATGTATATTATGATACTTTATACTTAACATTATACTTAACAGGAACACATCCAGGTGGGTTTTAAGTGTCTCCAGAGAAACCTCCCAGGGGAGCCTGTTCCAGTGGTCTGTCACCCTCACCGTGAAGATTCCTTCTCATACTGATGTGGAACCTCCAGTGTTCCAGCTTACACCCATTACTGTTTGTCCTATCATTAGATGAAATCGAGAAGAGCCTGGCTCCATCCTCCTGATACTTATCCTTCACATATTCATAAATACTACTGTGGTCACTTCTCAGTCTCCTCCAAACTCATGAGACCCAGCTCCCTCAGCATTTCCTCATAAGACAGATATGTTCTACTCCCTTCATCGTGTTTGTGGCTCTGTGCTGGACTCTCTCCAGCAGTTCTGTGTCTTTCTGGGACTGAAGGGCCCAGAACTAGACACAATTCTCCAGATATGGCCTCACGAGGGCAGAGTAGGCGGGTAGAAGAACCTCTTTTGATCAGCTAACCAAAATTCTTTGATCTAACCTAGGATATCATTGGTCTTCTTGGCCACAAGGGCACACTGCTGGCTCCTGACCATCCTGGTTCACTAGGGCCCATAGGTCCCTTTCTCATACACTGCTCTACAAGAGGTCAGTCCCAAACCTATACTGGTGCCTGGGGTTGTTCTTGCCCAGATGCAAGACTCTACACTTACCCTTGTTATAGTTCATTTAATTTCTCCCTGCCCGGCTCTCTAGTCTGTCCAGGTCCCACTGAGTGGCAGCACAGTCTGCTGGGGTGTCGACCCCTCCTCTCAGCTTTGTGTCATCAGCAAACTTGCTGACAGTGCACTCTAATACCTCATCCAAATCATTAACGAATAGATTGCATAGGGCTGATCCCAGCACTGACCCTTGGGGGACTCCACTAGATACAGGCCTCCAACTAGACTCTGTCCCATTGACCACTACTCTCTGGCTTCTGTCCTGCAGCCAGTTCATGATCCACCTCACTACCCAAATGTCCAGACCACAATGCCTCAGTTTGTCTGCAAGGATGCTGTGAGAGACCATGTCTAATGCTTTACTGAAGTCAAGATAGACCATATCCACTGCTTTGCCATCATCTATCCACCCTGTTAGGCCCTCATAAAAGGCTATCAGGTTGGTCAAGCAAGAATTCCCTTTGCTGATGCCATGCTGACTGTCCCTAATAATTCTCTTGTCCTTGCTGTGCCTAGAGACAGCGTCAAAAAAAAATTGTTGCATAACCTTCCCTGGGATGGAGGTGATTCTGACCAGTCTGTAGTAATCTGGCTCCTTNTACCCTTGTTATAGTTCATTTAATTTCTCCCTGCCCGGCTCTCTAGTCTGTCCAGGTCCCACTGAGTGGCAGCACAGTCTGCTGGGGTGTCGACCCCTCCTCTCAGCTTTGTGTCATCAGCAAACTTGCTGACAGTGCACTCTAATACCTCATCCAAATCATTAACGAATAGATTGCATAGGGCTGATCCCAGCACTGACCCTTGGGGGACTCCACTAGATACAGGCCTCCAACTAGACTCTGTCCCATTGACCACTACTCTCTGGCTTCTGTCCTGCAGCCAGTTCATGATCCACCTCACTACCCAAATGTCCAGACCACAATGCCTCAGTTTGTCTGCAAGGATGCTGTGAGAGACCATGTCTAATGCTTTACTGAAGTCAAGATAGACCATATCCACTGCTTTGCCATCATCTATCCACCCTGTTAGGCCCTCATAAAAGGCTATCAGGTTGGTCAAGCAAGAATTCCCTTTGCTGATGCCATGCTGACTGTCCCTAATAATTCTCTTGTCCTTGCTGTGCCTAGAGACAGCGTCAAAAAAAAATTGTTGCATAACCTTCCCTGGGATGGAGGTGATTCTGACCAGTCTGTAGTAATCTGGCTCCTTCTTCTTACACTTTTTGAAGACTGGAGTGACATTTGCTATCCTCCTGTCCCCAGGCACCTCTCCTGATTCCCATGAGTTAGCAAAGATGATGGAGTGTGGCCTAGCAATTACTTCTGCCGTATGCCTTAGCACACCTGGGTGCATATCCTTGGATGTCTGAACATAAACTTATAAGTAGTAAGATAATTAAGCAATCCTTTAAGCACTTTTCTTATGATTCCTACTTCATTGCTGTATCCAAATAGCATTTGAACACTTAATTGACATCAGATTTAACTAAGACAGAATAACAGAGTTTCTAAGAGTTTTGTGAGAGCAGGTTTTCAGGAAGAGATGAAAAGACAGATAAATGGTATCAGCAAGTGTTGCAGCTGAGGGAAAAGCTGGATCCCAGGACCTGATAAACATTGGAAAACTGGCCATTCTAAAAGTCTCAAATGAAGACTAAAATATACGAAAAAACATACTTCTTTTACTTTAATTTCATAAACTGCAGATTGCTATCATGGAGAAGGACATGATTAAGCCATTCTTGCTGCAGAGTGCTGTAGTTAACTTCATGATGCAAAGATATGCTTTTACTTTGATCAGGTTTATCTTCTAGCTGGATAAAAACAATGTCTATCTGTGCTTTCAGGCTTTTTCTACATCTTTATTTTCCATGCTTCATAGCACCACGGTGACCACTGGACATGAAAGGCCAGGCACATTACTCAGTTTTAATTTCTAAGAAGCCTTTGTTAGAGGGCAAAAGTTAAGGAAGTTACCCTATGATTGCAGCACCTTATGTTTCTGAGGAGCAAAAAAAGCAGCTTGTGTTAGCATGTTCCTTCAAGGTCAGCAGCATTTTGTGTTACAATGGGTTTTGGGACAAAGAATAGTGCATGTATGTGATCCAAGCAAGAAGTGATGCCATGTAATGGATTTCCTTCTGTGTGTTGATATTCCTGCTGATTGCGTCTGGGTTGCAGTCACAGTACGTCAGTTCATTCAGTTACAGTGCAAATAATTGTTAAGATTAATAAGTCACAGCAGACAATATTTGTTAGGGAAGAGCATACTCTACATGAGCTTTGGAAAGTACATATAAATGAAATCAGATACTATTTTCATGCACAGAAGACTTACAAATCACTTCCTTGTGGGTACCGCATTACTAGCAATTGAAGACTGGTTATTGCATAATTTATAAATCATACGATCATTCAATCATTCAGGTTAGAAGAGACTCTCAACAGCATCAAGTCCAGCCTATACTTATTACCATTACTTATCAGGGCGCATATGGAGAGGGACCTAGACCCGTGTTATCAAGCTTGATGTTTGGACAAAGGAATGGCATGAAGCTAGACTTGTCTTAGAGTTCCTTTTAAATCATTGATTTAAGAAAAGACTCAATAGTTTCAGTATCTTTCTGCTGCCCCTGTTTGGAGATGAGTTTTATTTTCTGTGAGAAATGACTCAAATTGTCCTTTACTTACTAAATAAAATGAAGTAGCTAGTAAAGAAAATGCAATACAAGCCATACCAGAAACTCGTAACCCAAGCGTGATGCCAGTGGCTTGTTTGGTCAATAACTGTTTCCAGTAGGATTATTGTTTTTCCTGTATAATCAGATTGAGACTCCATTTGTGATTCTTGTTTTGATTATCTATACTATTTTACACTCTGTCCTCATTGCTTTCACTCAAGATCTCAAGCTCAGATAAAGCAATGTTTTGCCAGATGACATATTTACCCATTTCAGACAGAAATAGGCACTTCCTCTGCTTTTTTTCTTTCACTGCTTTCTTTACTATTGACAGTGGCTTGTGGTGAGTAAACTGCACATTTCTCACAAAACCTATCTGTATGAGCTCTGCTGGATGGTGACATGTCTGGGGACACTCATGCAAATGTAAAGTCTGCCTAGTTTAAATAAATATGCAGCAAGTTGCTGCAGGTAAAATGACTCAATGTTCTTGATCCTGCAGAATCCAATTTGAGTTATTGATATTAATTTCTCACAGGGGTTTTCTCAGCGTAGTACTTGAATTGTATCGAAAGTGTTGTTGCTCTAAGAAGGCCAGAAGTTTGACTAAAATATGACTGGGAACTTTGGGAATTTATGTTACTGAGGTATGGGATATGCTGAGACAGACATAGCCTCTTTTAGATGTATTAGGAACGAACACTGGACTGTCTCCAGTCAAAGCAGGAGGAATATTGCAGTATGAGACTGTGCATAGCAATTTAGATTTCACGAACTTGCAGCAGGTCACTGTGCAGCCACAAGACACTTTTCAATGATTTCCACACTGTTAAAGTTTTGATCGTGTCTAATACAGTATATGCTAGCTCCAGAATTCATAAGTGTTTTACATTTTACATACACAAGAAGTCTGCAAGGAAATTGTTTTGTTTTTTTTTTTTCCTGTAGACCGGGTGTTCCTCTTCCCCCCCCCCCCCCCCCCCCCCCCCCCTTCTGTGTGTGAAAAGAATGCCTGTCAACTGCTTAGAAGATTTTCTGAATCTTTCCATACGGGTTTATGTTTGCCAACTGTGCTCCTTAGTGTGTTAAAAATCAAAATGTCAGGGAAAGAAATAGTATCATCTGTATGGAGTGGATGAAGTACTGAAAAGAAATGGACATAGAGAGAGAATAGAAATGACTGGAAGCTTATGGAGGAGGAACATAATTTTCAGAGCGTGCTTATACCCACTGTCTCTCTAGATAATATTGTCCTTTAGTGATACGCACAGCACTGCTGGAAAGGCAGGTAGAAACACCAACATACACTGGATTACAATAAAATCTCAGCTAAAAGCATGGCATTTTGATGATTAAAATCTAAAATGTCTGAATAAAAAAAGAGCAGTGTCTTGATGTCATTTACAGCATTTCTGCATTGCTACTTGCCCAAGTGTAAGCTGTTTTCTTTTACAAAATCACAGAATCATGGAATGGTTTAGTTTCAAAGAGACATCAGAGATCATCTAGTTCCAACACCCCTGCCAGAGGCAGGAAAAATAGCTCACACGACCAGGTTGCCCAGAGTCCCATCCAACCTGTCATATACACAACTCTTGGAAAATTGTTCCAGTGTCTCATCATCCTCATAGAAAGGAATTTCTTCCTAAGATCCAATCTAAATCTTTTGTCTTTTAGCTTGAAACCGTTCTCTTCTTGTCCTAACACTATAGCAATTTGTAAAACGTCCATCTCTGGCTTTTCTGTAGGCTCCATTCTTCAAGAATTGAGGCTTCTCCAAGATGATCAGCACCTGTTCCCTCAGTTTTTCCTCATAGGAGAGGTGCTCCAGCTCTCTGATCATCCCTGTCACTGTTCTCTGGACTCCAACATTTCCATGCTGCTTTTGCACGTGGGGCTCCAGAAGTGGGCACAGAACTCCAGGCAAGGTCTCACAAGAACAGAGTAGAGGAAAAGAATGTCTCTTGACCTGCTGGTGATGCTTCTCTTGATACAGTCCAGGATGCAGTTGGCTTTCTGAGCTGCACTCACACACTGTTGACTCATGTTGTGTTTCCCATTTACCAACACCACCAAGTCCTTCTCACCAGGACTGTTCTCAATTGTTTCACTTGGACATATTGAACCTCATTCATTTTCTCAAGGTCCCTCTGGATGGCCTCCCTTCTCTCCAGCCTTTTCAACCACACCACAGAGCTTGGTGTTGTTTGCAAACTTACTGGAGGTCCACTCAGTGCCGCTTCCCCTGTCACCAACAAAGATGTTCGACAGCACCAGACTCAAAACAGACACGAGGAACACTTTCAGTAACTGACCTCTGTTTGGTCATGGAGCCATTAATCACAACAATTTGAGTGCAATCTTCCAGCAAATTCCTTATCCACTGAGTGGTTTATCTGTCAGATCCACATCTTTCTGTTTTAGAGACAAGGATGTCATGCTGGACAGTGTCAAATGCCTTGCACAACTCCAGGTAGATGACATAATTAGTCAGCCCTTACCCACCAACACCGTAACCTTATTGTAGAAGACCACCATGTTTGTCAGACATGATCTGTCTTTAGTGAAGCCATGTTTGCTCTCACCAATCACCTCCTTATTTTGCATGTACCTCAGCACAGCTTCCAGAAGGATCTGCTTCATAATATTTCCAGTCACAGAGATGAGACTGGCCTGTAGTTCCCCAGGTCATTTTTTTTCTTTTTAAAAATAAGGGTTATTTTTCCCCTTTTCCAATTGGCAAGAACTAGTCTGGACTGCCATGATTTCTCAGACATAATGGACAATGATGGTTGCACTTGATTGTCACAGATGTCTCCTCCAACATTCATGATTCTATGACCTAGAAAACTTTGTTGTTTTTTTTTTTTATAAGGTCATGAACATTATCTGCCCTTACCACAGGTGATCCTTCTTTCTTCTGGTCCCAGCCCTGAAACTCTATGGCACGATTTGCATTCTTGTTAATGATACTGAGGCAGAAACTGTGTTTCAAGACAGGTAACAGTGTTACATGCATTGTCAGCTGTGAAACAGTGCTTTGAATTCAGCTTCCACCTCAGTGAGTTTCATTGCAGCTGCTTGTTAGAAAAAGAGTTTGTGTATCATGAGTGAGATCTGTGTGGGTATGCTCTGTTATAGCATTCCTTTCTAAATATTTGCTCTACACCACTGTCATTGGGAACACAACAAAGCAGATGGACCTGTGGTCTTAGCTGGTACAGTTATTCACACCTTTAGGGTCTTCTGAAAAGATCCTGAAAAAAACTGCTGGCATTTTCGAGCTGTCACCTTGAAGTCAGAAAGCCATTATTCTCAAACTGAAACACAAACAAAAAGTAACCCCCAGAAAACCAAGGCCAAAATAAAATATGTTTTTGCATTGTCTCTGAAAAGTGTTTGCATCTCCATACACTACTAAGAAAGTATTGCCTAAATGTTTTAAGTGTCTGCACTTTGGGATGAGGGGATGCATGTTTCTGAACTAACATCGTAGTGTTAGTGTGCTGGGTACACACTGGCCTGGCAATGGATACTGTTCTAATTCTTGGGTCTTTCTCCTCCACCTGTTTTATGCTACAGTTCTCTGAACATGTGCTGAATTTGTTTTCTGGCCTGCAACCAGCCTTATGCTTAACAGAAAGCAGGAGAGACAGTCAGTTAGAGCAGTACCTGGTATCAATGTATTAAGCACAGACTTAGAAGCTGGCGGGTGTGTGAGTCCCTTGAATGAGGTCCTGGGGTATTCTGCTGGTTCTCCTCAGACAGATGGAGTCCAGGCAAAAGCAAAAAGCAGAGATCCACCAGAGTTGATTATCAAGAAGTTTTCTACATGCTTTTGATTTTGGCAAGAGGCTGTTGAGTTAACAGACTCTATGTCCATTTAGAAAGCCAAAATTTTATAGGTGGAAGATTGCTTGAGACGTTGGTCTCAGGACAACAGTGGCTGAACTGGGAGCAGCTCACTGAGTTGGTATGAGGTGGTAGAGTTCATCACAAGCTCTGTGGTTCTTGATATGGGCTTTATTCAGGACTACTGATCTCTTCTGATCTTAGTAGTACCATAATGGTAGAAGAGGTAAACACTTGTTTGCTCTCCAGTGAGCAAATAATTGATACATTTCAGTGATCAAATAATACCTTTCTGTGAATGAACAAAACACTTTAATAATGAGGCTATTACCTTAACAACCCATTGCAATCAATACATGCACGAATGAGAGCTCCTCTTTATAGAGTTTCATCTGGTTTTGATCACCCACGGGTGTAAATATTTAAGGTTCCAGAGTCTTCCTCTGATTTTGACAGTGAGTTGAACGTTGGATGACAGAATCAGTTATCTTGAAGGTAAGCAAAATAAGTTCTGCAGTCACAGGCTGTTTGTCTTCTCAGCATAGATAAAACAAGAGTCACTATGAACCATGTGGAGCATTTTCTTACAGAACATGGACACTTGAGCAATCCAGCCTTTACGCTGGAGGACTATGCTTAAAGACAAACATAGCAAGGGACAATTGTGGACATGAAAAGACAAAGAGGAATGGTGGTAAACAACTCCTGGGTACTGAGCAGGATATAGGATCTGATTGCAGCCGTGTGGACAGTCGGCTTGATCCAATGGAAAACTGAAGCTGAATGCGTGATGTGTAACGTCTGGCCAATGATGCAGCCTGAGGCACGGGTTAGATTTAGAAGTGTATAAAAGCATTGCAGATAAGAAGTGTATGAAAGGTAGCAGCTTTGCATAATAAATGGTTTTCACTTGATCACACAGATCATGGCATGATCATCTTTTTTACTGATCTCCTGCAGAACCACTTTCCCCTCATCTATCTAGATACCACCCCATGTCTTGAACAATTAGAGTCTATCTAGCAGCAAAACTGTCTTCTTAGGTAGTGATATGAACAAAACAGACAGCCGAAGAAAACAGAGAAGGTAAAGAAGAGAGTAGACAGGTAATTATATGTCAAAAAATAGCTATATCAACACTTTAGAATAAAAATCCTTAATGTATTCCTTCCAACTTATGTTAACCATTTCCATTACACCATGAGTCTTAAAGGCTGCAAGGCATCAAGCCAAGATCCAGTGAACCAGTCCTTTGGTTGAATTGACTGAAATATCTGTTTTATCAGTAATTTGTTTCATTTTGGCCTGCATTTCTTCTTTAGATGTACTTGCATTATGAAGTCACACGACATTTTTATCAGCTAATTTCAACATATCACACGCCCCTTGTTCTTTTAATAATATCACATCCAAAGCTAAATGGTTCTTAAGTGTCATAGAATAATCATAGAATCATAAAATTATAGAATCATTTGGGATTGGAAGAGACTAGGGTCCCTATTAGGGTCATCTAGTCCAATCCCCTTGACACAGCAGGATCACCTAGACCAAGCCACATGGGAACACATCCAGGTGGGTCTTAAATTTCTCCAGTGAAGGATAACACTTCACAACTCCCCCGGACAGCCTGTTCCAGGGCTCTGTCACTCTCACTGGGAAGAAGTTCCTTCTCATATTTATGTGGAACCTCCTGTGTTCCAGCTGACAACCATTGCCCCTTGTCCTATCACTACATGACACCGAGAACAGCCCAGTGCCATCCTCCTGACACCCACCCCTCAAATATTTGTGGACATTAATGAGGTCACCCCTCAGTCTCCTATTGTCCAAGCTCAAGAGACCCAGCTCCCTCAGCTTTTCCACATAAGGAAGATGATCGATTTCTTTCATCATCCTTATTGTCCTGTGTTGGACTCCCTTGAGCAGCTCCATGTCCCCCTTGAACTGAGGAGCCCAGAACTGGACACAATACTCCAGGTGTGGTCTCACCAGGGCAGAGTAGAGGGGGAGAAGAACCTCTCTTGATCTGCTAACCACCCCCCTTCTGATCCACCCCATGATGCTGTTGGCCCTCTTGGCCACAAGAGCACACTGCTGGCTCATAGTCATCCTGCTGTCCACCAAGACTCCCACGTCCCTTTCTCCTAAACTACTCTCCAACAGGTCAGTCCCCAACCTATACTGGTACCTGAGGTTGTTCTTCCCAGATGTAAGACTCTAAAATTGCTCTTGTAATACTTCATTCAATTTCTCTCTGCCCAGCTCTCCAGCCGGTCCAGGTCTTGCTGAATGGCAGCACAGTTTGCTGGGCTGTCGGTGACACCACCCAGCTTTGTGTCTTGAGCAAACTTGCTGACAGTGCACCCTAATCCCTCATTCAAGTTATCAATGAATAGATTGAACAGGACCGGTCCCAGCACCGATCCCTGGGGCACTCCGCTAGATGCAGACCTCTAGTGGAGTGTCATTTTTGATACCTGTTGGACTTGTGAATTTAGTTCTTCTGAAGTAAAACTTGTCCAACTATTTAGGAGTTGTATTTCCCAAGTGATGTTTCCCAAAACAAATTGGTGATGCTTTAAAGTTACATACAGAGGTAATACATTTTCAAATAATAGTGTTATTAGCTGTTTTGCAACATAATACTTGAGTATTCTAATTCCATTACTTTGTCAATCAGGTCAGAATTTTGGGGTTCCTATTCCTTATGTGCTTGTTGGGAAGGAGCAGTAAGACTGAAAACATGAGGTGGGCACATAGGCAGGATGACTGGTCTACATTTTAGACCAGCATGATATGCCAGTGTTAAGAACAAAATTTTCCATTTGTTCAATGGGGTTTTCATAGTTAACGGAACTTTCCCTTCCTGTGGGTAGGTCTACTAGTACAAGTTGCCCTGGACAATGCAGGATTTGTTTAGGATTCATTGTTTTCATTTATTTCTGGGAGAAGGCTTGGGGATTTGGGATAGAAAGGAGTAAGCCTAGGGAATCCATTCACAGCCCATTAACTATTAACTGTAGTAATGCACCCCATAGGCATCCTGACCAGCCAGGATTCCGTGATCTTACGACATGCTTTAAGAGACCATTAATACTTTGCTCTATCTCATTTGCTTGTGGATAGTAGGGAACTGGAAATGTCCATTATATCTCTTCATTAGTTGCCTGTACTTGGACTGCTGTAGCAGTGAAATAGCTACATTACCTGATTGTATTGATTTGGGGTTGGGTAAGACATTGAACCTTTTTACTGTATATTCTCGAGTAGCCCATGCTACTGCTTTGGCCTGGTCAAGCTTGGAGACTACTTCCACTCACACTAGCACATGTAGCTTTCTCTGTTATTTGTTAAAGTATCCTATGTAACCAATCTGACAGGTTTCCACAGCCCTTTTCCATCTTGAAAGTGGATTCACCACAGTTTTGAATTAAGTACCTGTGTGAGATGAAGCTGTCTCACATACAATTTTCTATCTTTTTCTCAGTGACAACTTGTTGAAGGGACTTCATGTTCTGAATTTGAGCAGCTAGAATTGTTTGCTTTGTTGGAGCTTATTACCCAGTGAGGGCTTAAGAAAAAGGCTTTTCTTTTTCTAGAAATGAGGTTATTCAGTCTACTAGGCAGCCTATAACAGGTGAGGAGAAAAACTCAGATGCCTAACTTAGCTGATGTTGGACTTAGCTCATAATTCACCCAAGGAACTAGAAGACAAATTGAGAATAGCTTCTGAGTACTATTAGCTTGTTTGGAGAAAGATATAATCAGTTGTAATATGCGTTGTTTATTTTATCTTTCTGAAAATACTTTGTTCTTGCATTTTGATCAAAAAAGATATTTCCTGTCCTTTAAAACATTTTTGAAATTAAATTTTTTCATCTGAAGTATTAATTTACTGTATTAATTTGGAGACTAACTAGATTATTTTTAAAGTTCCATTCCAACCCAAAGCATCCTATGGTTATGATTTAGTAAATTGATTTACTTTAAATCACATTAAAATAGGTCAAAGTCATGCCAGTGGTATAAGGTAGGTTTAATTTTATATTTGTTAGTCTAGATTGTGATCCCTTTATGGTACCTTTCCTTCTAAGTTTTATTCATGTTTCATAGGTTTTAGGAGCAGTAGATTGCATGCTTCATTGTTCATTGGCTTTTGCATTTCAGAGTTATTTTCCTGACTCAGGCGTGACTTAAGGCAAGTTTTATACCTGTTCTGTGTACAGAAGAGTATTTGACTACTTGTTCTCATAATTCTTTTCAGAAAAGTAGCTAACGAAGGAAGTTTAAAAGAACTTGTATGGGTTTTTAAATAAGTCAGTAATTAAAAAGGTTATGAAACACTAGGTTAATGTGGGGAAAATAGAAAACCAAATGCATAAACCTTTAGATCAGAGGGATTCTCTGCTCTTTTGGAAAGTTTTGCTCTACTCTTTTTACATCTAGGCATGTAATGTAAGATATGCATTAACAGCAGGTACTGCAAAAAAAGAAAAGGTATGGAGCGTCATTCCTTCCCACAAAAGAGCATATTCTATGACTCCTAATAGAGTTTGATCCAGCTGGATTTTACAAACTTTTGATGATAAAGTTTCTGTGACATCCCTGGGCAAATTAGGTATCCTTTTTGTGCTGAAGAATGTCTCAAATCAGAGAAGTGTAAGAGGGAATTTTTCCCATTAATATCATTTATGGAACTTGTCTTCTGAGAAATAACATTGGTTAAGCACTCAGTAAGTTTTATGGATGGGTAACACTGAAGAAGGCTTCTATTTGAACCACTGTCATTCTGGAAGTATTGGGGCATGATCTTTCACACAGAACATGAAACAGAAGAAACTTCCTTTTTTCAGGTCCATACTGAAAACATTATTTCTGCATGTCAAATTGTGCGGAGACCATCGCAGTGCAGAAGGCTTACAGGTGAAATTCATCATGTCAAGAGCTCTGTTTACATTGTATTGTCCTGCCTTCTTCCAGAGCAATTGAATTTACAGAAATCTAAACCCTCAGAGGTGGAAGAATAACACCTCTTGGACTTGTTCCATCTTTGAATTGGACATATTGTGCCCTACATTTTACAATTTAAATGAACTTTTTGATTAACAATAAATAATTTCCTGAGTCCCAAGACCACACAATAAAATGGAACCTCCAACTTTTCATGGAATATCTCTCAGCTCCCAGGATGAGCAATCTAACATGTCCTTGAGTTCTTGTCCTCACACTGCAATAGGGTCAAACACCTCGTCTTCTTTTCCATGGCCACCAGTGCTAAAATCAGGATGAATATGATGTTGAATCTATACTATTCCATTCCTAAAACTTTTATGACCGGAAATATTACACTACATTAACATTTTCTATCTTTGGTTCTCCTGGGTAAAACATGGTGCTTTAATGAATGAAGAACACTGAGTTAAGCAATGAAATTCAGAGTTTCAGTGTTTAACTAGAAAACATCTTGCTTCAATGTGCTCAAACAAATTATAAGTTACATATGACAGATACCAACACATATATCAAATAGACCCAGATGAGTAAATTAAGGTGTTGAGAATCAAGATAAATTTTGACTGGAACTGATAGCGTGGGTAACTTACTTTGTTTTCCAGATGACGTCCTGTCTTCATGATGAATTGTTCAGCATGGCCACTCTGTGAGGGTGAGAAACTGCAGTTTTAGTTGGAGTGTGGGTGCCTAATTTAAAAAATGTATTCTAAGGTATGTCAGAAGTAATAGAGTTGATCAGAATTTTGTGTGTATAGGCACTGGCTGCTTGGAGAACTTTTGTTTGACTGGAGAACAAAAAGACTCAATTTGTAAATCTGGAATGACTGTACCTTATGGGTAGTGCTGAATATTATTATGGGAAAGAATAGCTGTGTTCATGATCTGGTCCATGCTTTGGGATATCTGGTCCCAAAGATGTTGGTGATGATGTTGAATTAGTTGTAGTAGTTCATAAGCAACTGTGATAGCTGAAAATTTACGTTCTTTTTGCCGTGTACATTTAAGAAAGTCTATAAGCAGGTGATGGATACAGTTCTGGAGTAATTTGAGGGTATTTCTGACATGATGTTTATATGGAGTATAGTCAGCTGTACAATTGCTCTGAAAAGCTCACCAGTAATTTACTGTCTGTCCTGATCACCTCATGTCTTTCTCAGCAGCAGGGAAAAGGGTCCTTGTTAATAATAAAACATCGTAAATGGTACTCCTCCCCTATTACCTCCCTTTTGGTGGCCTTGTAACAGCTGTCTCCTGCTTCTCTGAGGATGACATCCTTGGCTGCACAGTAAAGAAAGTGTTTGAAAGGTTTCTGTTCATGTTCAGCCCAGCTGGTATGTGCTGAGCCAAGTGCAGGCTGCAAGCACACTGCAAGCAGAGTCATTGGCATTTGAGGGAAGACAGCAAGATGTGGGAAGTCCAGCATCCTTCTGTCTAACAGAAGGCTAATGTAGTGCTGCTGACTCAGCTCTTTATGTCAGATGAAAATGATTGAGAAAAATAAAAAAAAAATCAGCTACTTCTGATGTTTTAATCCTTTAGTGGAAATTCACATGCTAAATGCAAAATTTTATTTGATCAGAAAGGAAAAGACTTAACCCTGTGTTGTGAGTTGCTGTCTTGTGAAAATACAAGCAAAGGAAAAAACTGTATTATTAGACATCTGAATTGACAAGAGCTTGTGGGAGAGAGATCTAGAGGTCCACTTTCCAGCAAGCAAGGTTGAAAGACTGTGTGTTTTGGCATTAAATACTTTCTACTTCTCAACAGTGTTTTCCAAGTTTTCTCTCCCAATTTTCATGTTTCCCTGAGGAAGCATCATTATTACCATTTGGCCTACAATATGGTTTCTTTGTCCTCTTGTCTGTCAATTCTTGTTTAATATTTTATTTTGTTTGGTGTCAGCTTCTGTCAGGATAGGAAACTCCCTCTTTAGTCTTTCACACTGGTAATAACTAGTAGGGCTATTATCTCTTTTGTGTTTTTGTCCCTGTGAGATACATTTACTGCCATAGCTGAAAAATTTTTAAAAATAGCAAAAGAAGGTCTATAACTAGACATTCCAAAATTCCACCAAACCCAGTGAAAAATACAATAAACAGTTTTTATGCTTGGGCAGTGTATGCAAGCCTCCTTTCTTCCTAAATCATTCATGCTTGCCATTTTGCCTTAGGCTTTTATTGTAGGTGACACAGCAAGAAGACCCCATTAGTTTTGTATACTCACTGTCCTGTGTCTTGCTCCTTATACAGCCTTTTTGGAGCTGGAAAAAAGAGTTTTTTGGGTGATGAGCTGTCCAGGAGAGGTCAAGGATGTGCTGAAAAAAAAACTTTATGGGTACTTGGGTCAGAAAAAAATTTTACCATAACTTTTTTGCAACTTTTTTTTTTTTTGGTGGGTGCTGAAACTCTTTGGGCACATTACAGAAGAGGTGGGAATTGTTGGTAACTCTATAATAACTGGGGCCAAGAGGTAACATCGAAGTACACTTTCAGAGTTCAAATAATGAAGTTCTTAATCCCATTCCACTTCAGATCCAGGCCACACTGAGGTCTGCCCTCAAAGATGTGTATAGCTTTTTCAGAAACATGCAGGGATATCACCTCTTGTTGAAGGCTGGAGAAGCTGTCCCATGCTTCATCTCCAGGATGAATTTGGTGTGTGGGGATGGACAGCATTTCTCCTCATAGCTCAGTAGCAATTTTGCAGGCTGTTTCCTGTTGGGAAAACTCATCCCTCTTACAGCTGGGAACACACAAGTGGAACCAGACAAGTAGATGGTTAGTTCATAGAATCATAGAATCATTGCGGACTGGAAGGGACCTCAAAAGATCATCTAGTCCAATCCCCCTGCCACAGCAGGATCACCTAGACCAAATCACACAGGAACACATCCAGGCGAGCCTTGTCACTGCCACATCTGGAGACTAAAAGCACCTTCAAGTGCATCCATCTGCTCTTAGGAACCAAATGACAAGTGACAGATTCCATGAAATTGCCTGGCTAAGAAGGAAAGCAACTCTGCTTGATTTGAAAGAATAACTTTCTTGATGGTGCTGGACAGAGGTGGATATGGAGCTGCAAAAATAATTGGAGACTATGAGACAAGGACATGTAAATGAAATTCTTTGCAGTGACATCTGAATCAGCACCTCAGATGACTTAATGCTATTTCCCATGAGATTTCATCATTCCAATAAAGAGTTAAACTGTGCTTCAGCTGGAAAATAATCCCAGAAAAGTGCTGGTGTTTTGCAGAGAAGTCAAAAACTTTCCAGCTTTTACTTTTTCCCCTCAGATGATACCCATCTAAGAAAGTGTCTTGGCATCTTCTTACTGTGAGGAAAAATTAAGTCACTGTGGATTCATCAAACCGATTTTAAGCTATAACGATGTCCTGGTTTTGATTTCCCAGGATCCTCAAAAACACAAAAAATTCAAGGACAATATAGAGTAAAGAAAATTTTTAACAAGGTTAATTAACAAAAAATTAGGAACCAGAAACTGTTAGATCGATGGATGTGTCTCAATTGTGTTCACAATTGCAGCATGCCAGCAGCTGCCTAGATCTGCATAAAACACAACAAAAAAATGAACAAAAACCACCCTACCCTTGCCCTTTCCCTTCCCCTGAGGAAGAATAAATTGAATAAGAAAAGAAAAGAAAAGAAAAGAAAGGTAAATTGGTATGGGGAGAAAATTATACTAAGACTGAATCAGGAATGAGAGAAAGATGAATAAAAATGCAAGGTAGGAAAGGTAGGAGTTATCAGTGAAAGGATGGAGGGGGATCATCTTTTCACCAAGTCCACATGGTGAGATGGAAGCAGCGGATAACAGTACCTGGTCTTCATGCTGACTCAAAGACCAAAGATGAAATTCATTCCTCTCACATGCTATTGATGGTGCCATGAAGAAAGGATATATGTTGGTTCTCACTTTGGTCACATGATGGAATCGGGCTGGTTCCCTAAGCTATCACATAAAAGGGTCAGGAATTAAGCTATGCTGCTCTGCTCCTATATCCATTTCCACAACTTATAAATGAATACCTGTAATTGCAATGTAACATTAATAATAAATATATAAATACAATTAAGAGCGTATTAATATATATTATGTCTATATAAAACTATATATATATGAAGAATTTCATGTATATGGGGGAGATATATATATATACTGCATATTGTATGTATGCAATATGTGCAGTATAGCTATATACAATACATACAACATGTAGCTATCAACATGAACATAGCAGATGGTTGAGCTGTGTTTCTACCCCTGGGGTAGATGTTTCCAGGTGTACTCTATATCCCTACAGATAACAGTGAAATGCTGCCCACATTCTGCTACTACAGGAATAAAGGGAAAATCCATTAACAATTTCAGTCACGCTATACCATATATCATTTTGCTGCTTTGGACTCCACTCATATTGGATCTTCAGCATGTCAGAAACTGCAGCTTTCATCAGTGATGCGACTTTATTCAGGCCACAAAAATCCATAATCAGCCTCCGTTCCCCATCAGGTTTCTCCTCTGGTGAAGGATGTGTGAGCTTTGCTGATGGTGTCTCGACTATCAGACCAATGAATCAGGTTCTCTATAGGCTACAGCAAGTCTCTGTTTATTCTGTACTGCCACAAATGTGCTGTGATGGACACAATCAACATCTTTTCATTCTCTACCTTCAACAGCCTTACAACCCATGAGCTATCCAAAAGTCCAGGATGGACAGACAACTGTTTAAAATTATCAGGCTCTACTGTTGCCACAGCAAAGGCCAACTAGAGGCAGGGCCTTTCTGACACCGAACACAATCAGCAGCTGGATGTGAGTGACCTGCTGTGGTTGTAACAGGAGGGTTAGTTGGATGAGTGTGAGAAGTGCAATAGTGACCCCAAAAAGCCGGAGCAATACAGTTGCTGTTATGAGAAGATGCATATCTTACTGGTGTGGCCCCGCTGTGGGTGTGTTCACCTTGCAACTCACAGAGTCTGGACCACAAAGTAGAAGTTGGTTGTTGTTCCCATCTTCTCGTGTTCTCTCTATGGTCACTCAGGAACAGTAACATCTCAGCATGCAAGATGTTCCGTTTGTTCCAGACCTATCTTGTGGGATGACATTTCCTACTAACAGCTGAGGCACTGGTCTTGAAATCAGAAAAGTTAGGTGGGGAATGGCTGTAGTCCAGTCTATCCAGAATCATGTTTCCCATCTTTTTCACTGCAGTGATAACAAGTTTGCTAACACAGTCCTCATCTGTGGCTGTGGATCCTGTCCAGCAGACTGGATCGTGGTCAGTACGGGGTTACGCTGGTGAGGCACTCTGAAGAAATTTGTGGATTATAGCCAAATACACTCGATCTGATCTTAGTTTACGTTTTGTGACCAATCTCCGTATGTCATCTGATGTACTGACAGGTCTCTCTGGTACTTGCTACCCTTCTGCAATAGGTGTACTTGCAGGCCTGAAACATGTTCTCCTTGTAAGGATGTCTTCTCTAGAGCTTAGTGTACCAGATCATAGAATCATAGAATCATTACGGATCGGAAGGGACCTCGAAAGATCATCTAGTCCAATCCGCCTGCAACAGCAGGATCACCTAAACCAAGTCACACAGGAACCCGTCCAGTCGGGTCTTGAACACCTCCAGAGAAGGAGACTCCAC
>VXBP01000222.1:0-23314 GCA_013400115.1 Rhinopomastus cyanomelas | reverse complement strand
ACAGGTTGGACTTGATGATCTATGAGGTCTCTTCCGACCTTGGTAATACTGTGATACTGTGAAGTCCAGAAGAACAGGAGGAGATTACAACACCAGCAGAAAATAGTACATAAAAGCCATTTTATCCTGTGAAAAATATTTGTCTCAATGCATTTTTAAAAAAAGTTTATTTCATTGGCATACTATATGTTTTATTTTGTTTGAAGAATTTTAGGATATCCTACCTTTTCTTTGCTCACATGAGTCTCCTACAGCGAGTTTCTTGCTAGTGAATGACTATCTGTCTGACTGCTGCAAGAGGTAGGGTCATCTTGCTCATTTGTGTTGAAAGCCCAGAACAAAAGTGGTCAAGGTGCCCTGCCACAGCACTTTCTTCTAAATCATGGGAAGTTTCTTGCAGTGTAAGGAGTAATTTGTTTTCTGCAGTGAGCAAGGGAACTAAATTATATCAAGTACCTTTTTCAAGCACAAAAAGTATCATTCCAGTTGATTAAAAACTGATTAAAAGAGGTTTACATTCACAATCCACATTCATTAGGATAGAAAAATAAAGAATACTTAATGGACTACTTGGGAAGAAATAAATTTGCTTCTTGCTGACTGAAAAATTGGGAAGCATAGGGCAGCTCTATGTCCATGACTCAGAAATGGATCATGATGAGGCTGCAGATGGCCAGACAGATTTACTTATGAAAGCTGGAGAAACACTGTCAAGAAGAATTTTAGGACTACTTCACATATATTCTTTTTCTAAAAGGGTTAAATAGAAGTCCTGTGCTGCCTATTCTGACTCCAGATATTGCCAGAACCACAAATCTCCTTCTGGTGTCCTGGTGACCATAACTGAAGCCTCTTCTCCTCACTAAGTGTGTAAGAAAGTACAGTGTTTAAGTGAAGCTCAACTAAAGAGAAGAAACTTCAGGGCTTTTAAAATACAATGAAGCATTTATTCCAGGAAGCAGAGTAAAAGCAGCAAAAGAAAAACAGTAAACCTAAGATTAAAAAGAAAAATGTAAGCTCAAAACTGGATCTCTAATGCATCTAGAAGGTTTGCTTGTTAAGACGAAATTCTTCACCGTTCTTTAATGAAGCATTTCATTCTCAAAATGTCAAAACATTTTACCTGTGCGTTTTCAAAATAAAGTGTTTTGACATTTTGTGATCTGAGATTTTTTGACACCTAACTTTTAATCCTCAACATAAAGAGTGAACCCCTATTCTGTGGTGATTTTAGTAGTTGCAAAAAGGAAAAGAGTCCTAGACCTTTCTGAGCAACAAATAAGTAACTCATTAATCACACAGCTGTGATCAAAATGGTACCTTCTGGCAGATATCTGCACAGGAACCCTGTGATTCTCGTGTGACACAGATGGATTCACTGTCATTCAGCAAAATTGCAGGAAAGTGTGCTGGGCATTCCAAAGGTAACTGAGATAGAAGTGGTGATGCTTGGCAGTTCTCTAAAGAACCACTTTCACCTCACAACAGTGCACTGCTCTGGGAACTTCCACACAAACATCAACATTGTGGGAAAATTTAAAAAATAATCAAATGTGAGCATAAAAGTAATTCTGAATTGGTATTTGAAACAAAATCTTGTTGAGTATGATGAAGATCTCTGAGAACCTTACTTGAATGTATTGATGCTTAAAATGTTTGTGAAGTTTAGTCTTGAAACTCTGGGTTTATATTTTTGCAATCTTGTTGCCCTGAGCTTTGGGCACCTTAAAGATTTAATCATTTATGTTTATTACCTATATAATTTGCAACATTTTGCCCAATATCTTCATATGTCTCAGTATAACAGTGCTTTTGAACTACTTTTTTTTCTGCAGTACCTAGAGGGCAGAAATCACCACAGGAGCCCCTCCATGACTTTTTCGCTTGTGTTGTGGCTCACAACTCCATAAGAAAATTCAAGAAATAAACCTCATTCTTTGCGAAAAGGCCAGGGTACAGGGGAGGACACAGTTATAGTCCTGCTCATCTTGTAACGTGTTCAACATCTCGTGCCTGTTATGTGACGTTCTGAGGCGCTGAAAGTATTGTGTATAAAGTATAAAGTATAAGTTGATGAAAATTAGGTGTGGCAATGCTAAGAAATTTCGTTCTGTGACTCTAGCCTTACCTTCGTCATTTCTTTGCTGAAGTACTGTGTGCAAAAGTCTACAGTTAACACTGAATTAATTTGTAATAATTACTTCCATAATTTGCAAAGTATATGATGTATCATAATACATGAGGGCAACAAAGATAAAAGAGCACACTGACTTCTTAGCAAAAAAATGCCTTAACGTGGCTATTATTCCACAGCAAAGCAATTTATTGCAAAGTAATTTGACTTGTACTTCTCTCTAGTAAATGAATCATAACATTTTAATGCCTTCAGATAATCTGAGACTAAAGACCCAACAAATAAAACATAAATGACCACAGAGAGATGTTAGAGTGCAAAAAGACATGAAGAGTAGACAAGGAAAAGAAATTTCATATATACTGAGAGACAAAACAGGACAGAAATTGTTCATGATTTTCTTATTACTACCTTCAAAATTTATTTCCTATTAATATTATATGATACGGTCCAATGACAATTAGTATTTACTTGAAAGTAAAACTAGTATTAATTTTCTTATATTAATTTAAATGTATGGTTCAATATCTACAAATTATAGTGCAGCCCTCATAAGATATTATTTTCCTCAGGCTGAGATTTCTGTAACCTGTGAATTACCAGTAAATGTCTTAGGATTTTACAATAATTTAATCTTTTATATGTTAATAATTAGTTAGTGTGCTTTTTATAATCTTTTTTTGTAAACAGGAGGAAAAAACAGGCTGGAAGAGTGGAATATAAACATAATTAAATCATTGGAACCTATTCAAAATCTAGAGATATAATTGTGCTTTTACATTACCCTGGTTAGTCATTAGTGCTCAGTACTTCTAACTGCTCAGTATGATAAGAGCACAGAAGGTTGCAGTGCACTGGCCTGAGTTGTTTCTTCATCCCTCAGAATATGTAAAGAATAATCAAGGGTTTATGTCAACTTTTGCCTTGCTTGCCATTTAATGTCATCAGTTGATCAGCTCTGAGAGAAGATTAATGAATTAATTTAATGTGCTAATGAGCAAGGAGGGTTAAAAACCCCCATGTATAAGTGGTTTTAGGCAAACTCAAAAAGTAATTCAATTTGGGGAAAAATCCAATAAGATGTATTTAATTCACACAACACAAAAACCATAGCACAAAGGCACGGTGAGAGTAATCACAGAATCACACAGAATCACAGAACATTAGGGATTGGAAGAGACCTCAAAAGATCATCTAGTCCAATCCCCCTGCCACAGCAGGATCACCTACATCAAGTCGAATGATAACACATGTGTTATCACTGATTATGTGGTTTATTCAAGACTCAGATCTTCAGGGATTCTTAAAATTCTTGACACTTGTACACTAGATCCCCCATGTAATGTGCAACTGAAGTCTCCAAGCGTCACTGCACTTGGGTGCTTGAAGCAGGATATAGCTATGACCTGTCAACACCAAGTTAACCCTGATCTCAAAGGAAAACGAGTTATATTTTGTTGGTATTTCTCCTGCTTTACAATTAATTTTAGGAGTGTCTCGATCAAGGTGTGAACAGATCTTCACATCTACCAGTAAGACAGAATCATACCTTACATAACTGGGACTGGACGCTATCTCCATCATCTTGAAGTGGAAGCAACATCCAGCAGTTCCTTCCCTCATGGAAACATGATATCCATAGCTCAGTCTGGCTTTCCTGTTCACAGAGCCAGAGGTTCTTTTAAGTCCCCTATCCACGTGCCTCCAAGCCAATCTTCCATTTCCAGCAGGCCAATTTCTACAGGACATAAAATGAGGAAAACTCCATCTCAGTAAGCAATGGATTACACATTAAACCATTCCTCTGCTGAACTTTCAGTTCCCAAAACAGTAGAATAACCACAGTGTTTTCCACTTCTCTGTGCGAGAAGGAAAGGGAAACTCCCTGATTCAGTAGTTTGAAGTGACGGATTATGATCGGTGACCATCATCAGTTGCCGGCAGTCATTAAGAACAGGGTTTTTCAAAAATATTCCAACATGAAGCAGTCTCTTTTTACACGGTTTTTTTCATGTTGGCGTGCCAGCTGTTGATTTGGATGCCCAAGGAAGAGCCAGAGCAAGTTTGTGTAACATCTACATCAGGCATTACAAGAATCTGGGTAATCTCCCTCATGTGCAGCTCCTGCCGAAGTTCAGAACAGCCAATGCTGGGCTTTTGTATGACTTTCAGCTTATAAACATTGAAGGCTTCAATGGTGTGGCAGGGTCTGAACCCAGTCCTTATTTCTGTCAGAATCTTGGTGAAGCAGAGTATGTTGTGGCATTCTTCATGTACATGTGCCTGCCCAGTTATCCTGCAGACAAGATAAGTATCCTGCCAACTTACAATGGACAGAAGCATCTGATCCGTGATGTCATTAATCAGCAGTGTGGAAACAATCCACTGATTGGACGGCCAAACAAGGTAACAACTACGGACAGATTTCAAGGACAACAAAATTAGTATATTTTCCTGTCACTAGTGCATACCAAAGCTGTAGGCAACCTTTGAGATGTTCGCTGATTAGTTGTTGCCATGCCAAGAGCCAGGCTCAGGCTTTATATCTTAGCAAGGGTATCACTGTTCCAGAACAGTTTTGAGCTAACTCCAGCCTTCAGTCAACTCACAACTCGACCACTTCACCTCCTTTTTGTTCCCACAGAATATTTTCCAACAGCCAGACAGAACGGAGAAAGACCATCTCATCAAAAACAAGAAATGTGTATCCCAACAAGGAATAAGTCAAGGAAGGGAGCCAAAAGACCTGCGTGGTTAAGCAGGGAACTACTAGGCAAACTGAAGAGGAAGAAGAAAGTCTATAGGTCATGGAAGGAAGGGGTGGTCACTTGGGGTGATTATAAGGCTCTGGTGAGGGAATGTAGGGATGCAACTAGAAAGGCCAAGGCCTCCTTGGAATTAAACCTTGCAAGAGAGGTCAAAGGCAACAAAAAGGGCTTCTTCAAATACATAACAGGTAAAACAAACACTAGAGGCAACGTAGGCCCCCTGCTGAATGAGGTGGGTACCCTGGAGACAGAGGATGCAGAGAAGGCAGAGATACTCAACGCTTTCTTTGCCTCTGTCTATACTGCTAAGGGTTGTCTTGACATTAAACCACAGACTGCAGAGGAAGTTGAGGCAAGAGAGGAGCCTGCCTTGGTTGATGAGGACTGGGTTAGGAATAAGTTGAGCAAACTGGATGTAACACAAATCCATGGGCCCAGACAGGATGCACCTGTGTGTGCTAAGGGAGATGGCAGAAGATGGCTAGGCCACTCTCCATCATCTTTGCTAGGTCCTGGGGAACGGGAGAGGTGCCTAGAGACTGGAAGATAGCAAATGTTACCCCAATCTTTAAAAAGGGAAAGAAGGAAGACCCAGGTAACTATAGANGTAGGGCTACAAAGAGAGGCTGAGGGAGCTGGGTCTCTTTATCTTGGAGAAAAGGAGACTGAGGGGTGATCTCATTAATGTCTATAAATATGTGAGGGGTGGGTGTCGGGAGGATGGAACTGGGTTGTTTTCAGTGTCATGTAGTGATAGCACGAGGGGCAATGGTTGTAAGCTTGACATAGGAGGTTCCACATCAGCCTGAGAGGGAACTTCTTCACAGTGAGTGTGACGGAGCACTGGAATGAGCTGCCCACAGTGGTTGTGGAGTCTCCCTCACTGGAGATATTCAAGACCCGCCTGGATGTGTTCCTGTGTGACTTGGTCTAGGTGATTCTGCTGCTGCAGATGGATTGGTCTAGATGATCTTTCGAGGTCCCTTCCAATCCGTAGTGATTCTATGATTCTATGATTCAAGAACATACCTTGAATGGCTAGCTTTGTGTACAATTTGTGCATGTGATACAGGGTACACACACCACTATCAACAGCGCTTACTGACTCCACCTGCCATGACTGAAGAACCAGAAACTACTCAACTCCAAGAGACTGAAGTGGAAGGTGAAGTGCAAGACATGTAGGAAGATGCACAAGAAGAAGAAAATCAAGAAGACAAAGAAGCCATAAAGGAAGGAGAACTGAAAGTGGACAAAGTGGATGAACATCGAACAATGCCAGAACACCCTGGAAGGGACAGTGATAGTGGTGACAGTGAACCTGAGAATGAGACTCAAAAATGGTCCATAGGGATGTTCATCCTCTACATGTTTTGGAAAACGGACACAGGAAAAAAAAGCTGTTAGAAATACTTTCACTTTATAATTTTACATTCACTTTTTAAAATGGTTGCTTGTGTAATACGACCTGCTGGTATGTTTTTCACCAAATACCTTGTTTGCCAAATGTTTGGCAAACATTTTTCTGAGTTCTTGTTAGTATTAGTAATGTAACTCATTTCATGGCCACAAATGAGACACAGATTTTCATAAGTTGTTCAGTAAAGACGCTTTTCATATCAGTTTTGAATATTTGACCTTTAATTCAGTCACAGAGTTATCCTGTAAACCTCACTAATTAAGTCTATTCAACATTGATCAGTCACTTTTCATAGTTTCCATAATATTTTTGTGATGGAGAATTCATTGGACAGAACTTACATGCACAGAGATGGTATTTTAGTTGTAGAGTCAAATTTAGGACAAGGGGCAATGGGTGTAAGCTGGAACATAGGAAGTTCCACATCAATATGAGAAGGAGCTTCACAGTGAGGGTCACAAAGCACTGAAACAGGCTTCCCAGGGTGGTTGCGGAGTCTCCTTCTCTAGAAATGTTTAAAACCCACCAGGACGTCCCTATGTGAATGGATTTAGGTGATCTTGCTGTGGCAGGGGAATTGAACTAGATGATCTTCTGAGGTCTTTTCCAATCCCTAGTGTTCTGTGATTCTGTGATTCCTGCAAAAAATAAGCTATGAAATTATTCTTATGCTAATGCACATCCATATAAAGAGATGCACATCATGAAAATAAAAGGTGATCTGCATGTCTGAATTCATGGCTGCTATTATTCTTAAAAACTGAGTAGAATCTCTAAACTTCATTTGTATGTTTTCTGCAGAAAAGTGTGTGTTTAAAAAGTTGAAAGGAAAATTTGCTGTCACAGAATCAGAGAATCATTAGGTATTAGAAGGAATCTTGAAAGATCATCTAGTCCAATCCCCCTGCAACAGCAGGATCACCTAGACCAAGTCACACAGGAACACATCCAGGCGGGTCTTGAACATCTCCAGTGAAGGAGACTCCACAACCACCCTGGGCAGCCTGTTCCAGGGCTCAGTCTGCGAGGATGCTGTGAGACTGTCCGTAATGACCCTCCTGTCCTTGATGTGCCTGGAGACAGCCTCTAGTACAAATTATTCTATCACCTTTCCCGGGATGGAGGTGAGGCTGACCGGTCTTCCTTCTTTCCCTTTTTAAAGATGGGTGTAACATTTGCTATCTTCCAGTCCCTAGGCACCTCTCATGATCCCCAGGACTAGCAAAGATGATGGAGAGCTGCTTAGCAATGACTTCCACCATCTCCCTTAGCACATGCGGGTGCATCCCATCTGGGCCCATGGATTTGTGTTACATCCAGTTTGCTCAGCTTATCCCTAACCCAGTCCTCATCAACCAAGGCAGGCTCCTCTCTTGCCTCAAGTTCCTCTGCAGTCTGGGGTTTAATATCACTGAAATGAGCCCAGGTTCTGGCTTGGTATTGGAATGGAACAAGACCTGTGTTTGCTGAAGAACTCTTTCGACTAGGGGTGGGGCTTGTAACAAAACTAACCCATCACTTACGTACATAGGTGAAACCTGCATTTATACCTATTGCAATTTTCCTCAACTCTTGACCAGAGAAAGCAGCTTTCATTCTTCAAAGTTTATACCGACTGTCCACAAGGCCACATGAATGTTAAATGTGAAAATGAAAACAAAGAGAGAAATAGCAAAAAACCTAAATTTGCTGACCATTGCTACTACTGTTCTGAAAAAGGTGCTATTATTAGTTAATCATTGGTGCTGTAACAGCTAATTGGCATTCATCCAGCTGTCCAACTGCAGCAAGGCCTTCTGGGCTCCACTACATTGCAGAATGCCAGGAGAAAAAACACAAAGGCCATTTAATCAGTAGATTGGCCATAAGGAGTATTTCCACTGTTAGGGAAAGGTCAGAGTGAAATAAATAAGTTTTTTGGTGTGTAGGAGAGGTTATTTCAAGATAAATTTGTTTTCCCTTGAAAAAGAATGAAAAATTCTCACTCACATTTCATGGAAGGATGATTTATTTTTTCCAGCTTTTTGTCAGTCACAGAAGCTTTGATGCAGGTAGATTAATCAAAGAAGCTTTATCATCAATCACAGTAAAATAGTTTTATAAAAGCGCAGTTTGCCCCCATGTCTCCACTCAAAAGACATTGTAACACAAGGGCAAAACAGCAACTTCTAAAACGAAACAAAACATCACTGCAGGTGTCCATGTTTCAGTGAAAAGAGAGAGAGAAAAAAATCTTTCTTATGAAATTATTCTACTTTTATTTGCCTTACTTGTATTTTGAAGCTAGGCTGTCTTTAGGTGTCGGAAATTGTTATGGAGATCTAGTTAACTGTACCCTGAAATGCACGGTACAGTTAACTTTAGTCTACTGAAGTTCTGATCAAGATGGACAGCCTTTTGAACACAGACCTATATATTGAATGGACTTCCTTATGTAGTTAGATCTTCTGCCAATGTAACATACTTCTTTTATCTCTCTACTCCCAACCCTAACAAAAGTACGTACAAAAATGTTTGAATTCAAAAATGAGAATATTTATTCATGAAACAATGTCCTACAACAGTATCTTGGAACAACTGAATGGTTAATATAAACTCATTTTTTTGTTTTTCTGGTTAACAGGTTTTTTATCTAATGCTGAAGGAGTGTCTAAAATATAATTGGAAATTAATAGGCTAGCAACTCTATACCCCGTTTAACAAAAAAGAAGAAAGAAAAATGCAGAAACAATGCAGTATCATATTTACCAGGAAACGTTGCTAGAAATCATTGTTTCAACTTAAAAAATATTTGAGTATTTTATTATATAAATTTATACTTTCTACACTCGAGTCTCTGCTTACGGTTGCAGCTCAGTATAATCCTGTTCAGCCATGTGACTGTGTTTCTCGCCATTAAGTCATAAACTCTTTGATGCAGATGGTAATTTTTTTTTTCCCTGTACCCATGTGTCTCTGAGGACAATGTCATGACTGAAATATGGGTCTGCCAGTGCCACTGCACTGTGCAACACCCTTTTGGCTCTACAGGGCAATGCTTTTTCCTAGTTATTGCAATGCATCACCCCTCTGGTACTGTCTGCTGCTTTACACTAACCTATTACAGGATTTTTGGACTGAAAAGCTAACACCTGAAACAGCTTCCAGCTTGAAGACACCCTTTCTGTCTTTTACAAATGAAAAGGTCTTTCAATGCTTTGTCGCCTTAAGACTAAATTATACTAGAGAGTCACCATTTTGCAATTGTAAGCTAAAAGTCGATGTTTTCTCATAGCAAGCTCAAGGTTGAATTCTTCCTATAACTGAGTACTTTAATGCCCATTGCATACAATTATGAACTTTTCTACCTGTTGGTAAAATCTCAAGAAGGAAACAGGATTCATGTAAAAGTGAAAGGATATGATACTTCTGAGTTATGTAAGCCTGCCTTGTTTTATGCAATTTAGAGACAATTCCAGATAAACTGTTGCCTTTAGACCAGCCACAAATTTTAGGAAGCTTTGTGAAGCTTCTGCTACTAACTGGTGTCCCTATATTTCCATTCTAATTGCATTCTTAAAAAGACAATAGTTAATCTCTATCCTGTACTTGTAGGAACTCCTAGGCTCTACAGAGAGTTCTGACTTCTGAGTGTGATAGTCTAGACTTTGACCTACTATTTCTTGCTAGAGACTGCATGGAGCTACCACAGGGCATGTGGTTTTATTAAAGACTGGTTGGAGAATTGCTCAGTGGAAAAAGACTTGTGTGGAAAGACAGTTGGCTGAATACGAGCCAGCACTATACCCAATTGGTCAAGAAGGCTAACAGCATCCTGGCTGGCATCAGAGTGAGTGAGGCCATCAGGCCTAGAGAACTGATTCTTCTCCTTGACTCAGCAATGGTGGCATCTCACCTTGAATGTTGCATTCAGTTTTGGCTAACTCTATACCAAAGGGCAACTGAGGTGCTGGAGCATGTCCAAAGAAGTGTAATGAGGCTAGTGAAGTGCCTGGAGGACAGGTCTTATAAGCAGCAGATGAAGGAAATGAAGTTATTAAGTCTGGGGAAAAGGAGGTTTAGGGAAAATCTTTTTGCTCTTTACAACCACCTGAAAGAAGCTTCCAGAGAAGTGTGAATGAGTCTCTTTTGCTAAGTCACTACTGATAGAAAATAAGAAACAACCTCAAACTGTGCTAGGGAAGGTTTAGATTAGACATTAGGAAAAGTTTCTTTGTGAAAGAGAGGTTAGGCAATGGAACAGGCTGCCCAGGCGGGTGGTAGAGTAACTGTCCCTGGAGTTGTTAAAAAAAGAAGTAGATGTGGCCCTAAGCATCATGGTTTAGTGGACATGGTGGTGTTGGTTTAGAGTTTGGACCGGATGATCTTGCAAGTCTCTTCCAACATTAATGATTGTATGATTTTAAATGAGCAGACTTCAGTTGCTTGTATCTGGGGGTTTTCTGTCTTTTGCTCACTGCTGTTAAACATTGTGGAAGATCCCTCTGTATCATGTTTTTTTTTTTTGTGGAGGATAAAGGAGAATAAGGAATGTGTCATGGCTTGTCCAGTTGCCTTTTCTGCCTTATCATTCATCACCATTGGATCTTTTCAGAGATGGTCATGAGCATCAGCCAGACATCTCTGTTGTATTGCCTTCATCTCGGCTATAAAGCTTTACAATAGGTTTGCTTAGTACACTTTCACTTGATCAATACCACCCTAGGGATGATGGAGGTCATAGCAACATCCTCAAGATCCCCGATTATCATAATATGCTGCCTCAAGATTTGTGGAGGATGCAATTCCCACAGCAAGTCAAGGCATTTGCTCAATTGTTTGCTTTTCAGTTTTTGGAAATCTATCTAAAAAAGTATTTGGCTTCATTTTGGCTTCATGTTTTCATGCAATTTGTAGATGGGCTAGGCTAGCAAGTGGGAGATATTTCCTTGTTGGTTCACAGACTGTGCTAGCCAAGGAAGTCACAGTTTAGGACAGAAAGAACTTATAGACAAATAATGGAAATAACGTTTCTCAGTGATGAGTTAGCTTCTCTCCTTGCACTGCAAATGGCCATCAGGCACAAAATTTGTTACAAGCCTTTGGATGCTGACAAGCAAAGGAAAAACCATAGAGATTTGACAGTCAAATACTCAGAATATTTGACAGTGCTGATACATTTTGCTAATTGTCACATCACACAGAGGATAGACCAGAGCTGACATAAAACAGGGCTTGAGAAATCTCATTTCCTGTTCTAGTCAGGCTATCTGAGTAACAATGGCACACCTAGCATTTAAATTACTGTTGGCGATATATTAGCTAACTGAAAATGGATTATGGATAGGGATTTACAAACTACATTTTCTACTAATTGTTAATGATAACTTTTAAATCCCATAATTGTTAATACTGTTTACATTTCTAAAATTGTTTAATAGAATTTAGCTAGGAGTATTATGTGAATTGATGTTTGTGTATTACAATGTGAAGAGCTACATGGATATAAGCTATTGTTAATAGTTGGTTTATTAAATTTTCCATGTACACTTGCCTGATACTATGAACATCCACATTTCAGTATTTCAGCATTTTAGAAGATAAGAAGGTAGATTTCACCCATGGGCTCTCAATCAAAAACCAGTAAGGTCAAGCATTCTTTTCATGTAATCACCAAATACTTCTTTGAGGGCTTTTATGGATCTTGGTTTTGTTGTCATTTTTTTCCCCACCAACTGTTTTGATTTATATATGAAACTGGAGTTTTCAGTGTTCAACTCATTACTGTTCAGAAATTATAAAATTTAAAAATGTAAAACAATTACAATATGGGAAGGAAAAGACCTGATCCTCAGCACAGACAGGAAGAAGTAAAAATGTAGGCTTGCTTTCAGTATTTCAGGCAATCACTTTATACAGACTTCAGGAAACCACACAAAATATGATATTCAAACATTAAATTCAACAGATGCTAAAAAAGGGTGACAGGAGTCAGAGATACCGAGTTACTTTATCAGGAAATTATTGTATTTAGTACCCCCTCAATATCCCATGTAGAGTAGGTCGTAGATTAAAACTCAAATGCTTCATACAAAAGCATGGTTACCTCCTTTCTCCCCCTACTCAACACAATATTGCAAGGTAACCCCTAAACTAGCTAACTGCCTCAAGAGAAAGCAACCAAGGACCACTTCATTTCATAACAAGGAGCACTGTTGTATACCTTGACACTGCTGCTCCCACAAGCTAAACTCTGTATAACATACTTTCTTTATTCTGTAAAAAAAACCCCAGAAACCAGTAAGCATGAGAGGCAGCAGCATTTTTTCACCACCTTGGGCATCTATCTCTGTGCTTGATATGAGGCAATTAATGTAAAATTTAATGTACTTGGCAATGAAATACATCTTCGATACAAATAAGAGATTAACCAATTAATAAGATTCCGTAATTTTCTGTGAAGTTCTGTGTTTATTTTTCAGACAGTGCATCTGAGACACATAGAGGTTACATGACTTGTTCAGCAACATAAACATTCTCCCTGAGGAAGCTAGACTAGATTTTAAAACTTCTTGTTTTGTCCTGTCTTTTTCATGCTAATGATTGCCTCACCCACATAAAACACAAATAACCCCAAACCCATCTGATGAACAAAGCAAAAAGAAAAAAAAAACCCAAACAGAAAAAACATCTAGTGCCAAAAATCAGCACTGGTGACATCAGAAGTGACACTGGCTACAGATTATTTAGTGTTTTTTATCAGCCAGAATGGGCTTCTCTAGAAAAACTCTTTTTTAAGAGCTAGTGATTTTCCTTGTTTTCTGTTTTTCTTACTAACTCTCCTTTTTCTGAGCTCTGAGTCCTAACACTTTATTCTACATAATCATAAGTAGGTGTCCTGCTGCTGTAGACTTTGCTTCTAACTTTGCCATGTCATGCCTCAATAAATCAGTGTAGAACACAGCTTGGAGCCACTATGTCCATTGTGCTTAGTGTTTAGACATTTGCTGAAGAAAGTAATGTTTAAAGTTATTTTCTTCATCCATGAAAAGGATTTGTATTTAAACATTGTGTACTACTTTTTTCACAATAAATTTAACAAAGATGATAAAGATCAATTTAACCAGTAAAATCTGGTCAACCGCAGTCACAGTTTCTGAGATTTTTTAAACTAGCATCTAATAATGTACAGTAGTGAACAGATTTTCTGTCACCATCATATATGAAAATGAATAATTAGTTTGATATTTCTGTTATCTGGATTTTGAAATAAATGTCCTAAAATGGGCCTAACATTAGAATCTGAGTCTTGTGAAGGTACCTCCAGCATCTGCCTGTGTCTACGTTTTATTTTACGTTCTTGCTCTTGTAGAAATGGATGTGTATGGGCCTCCTTGGTGTATTAGAGTATGTTTGGATGAGTAGGTATTTTAACAAGCATGATTATTAATGAGTGCTTAGAGAAAAACTCTGCATTAGCTAGAGCTCCTGCTGATAATAACAAAAGTATTAATAATTAACAAGTTACTGATTTCCATCAAGTTTGTTGGTCGCTACTGAAGCAAAACTGAAACAGTGGTTATATATAATCGTCATGATTCTCTGTAATGATGCAGTAACATTATTTGTTGCTCAAATGTCCTACTTTTTGTTATGACTAATCAGCATTAGTTAATGCTGACTTTATCATTTAAAGTAACTTACTGATGATTTTAGGGCTAATTAGTACTACCCTTATTAGAGAAAATGCTAATAGTTGGCAGTTAATAAATGTCAGACTTTTCAATAGTTTAACAGCACAGTAACCTAGCAGAAGTTGATAATGTTAGGTCAATAAGGTAAAAAAGATTAACGAGAAACTGTCACTCCTTGGTAAGCTCAGAGTGGAGCAAAATAATAGGTCCATTAAAATTCGTTGCTAAATCACTGAAATAAATTAAATTTTAATTAAATTCTGATTTGAATTAAATGTAATCAAAGAAAATCCTTGAATTTATGAGAAGTGTAGATAAAGGATTAATATTCTTATGTCTCTAACACACTATTTAGGTGAGATTGAATAACATTATTTCCATCAGAATATACTGGCAATGAATGTGTAGACATAGACAAAATCTAGAACCACGAGAGTCAGATCCCAAGCTACTTAACCTCACCAAGACATTTCTTTGGCTGTAGTACGTTTGGAGATGCTACTGAGCAATATACAGACTACATTTGCAATTAGGCTTTCTGAGTTGCTGAGGTCACAATATTCAAGTGACAAGCTCTTGCAGACTATTTATCTGCTTAATCCAGACTACAGGAGCCTGCACCAATGACTATGTGGAGTGGGCAGCATAAGGATGTGTGGAAGATATTATGTAAAAAGTGCTGAGTTACTTAAATGTTGCTGAGATCCTGGCATGGCACAGCTCCAGGACTGTAGAATCATAGAATCATAGAATCATCATGGCTGGAAAGGATCTCCAGGGTCATGTGTCCAACCTTTTCTCCTAGTGTCTAACTGCTAGACAATATCCCCAAGCGCGGCGTCCGCTTGTTCCTTAAACACCTCCAGGGATGGTGACATCACCACCTCCCTGGGTAATCCATTCCAGTATCTAATCACCCTCTCAGTAAAGAGCTTCCTTCTAAAATCCACTCAACTTCCCCTGATGCAACTTGAGGCCATTTCCCCTCGTCCTATCATCACCAATCGGAGAGAAGAGACCAACACCAGCCTTGTTACAACCTCCTTTAAGGTAGTTGTAGAGGGCAATAAGGTCCCCTCTCAGTCTTCTCCAGACTAAACAACCCCAGCTCCCTCAGCCTCTCCTCAGAGGCCATGTCCTCAGCCCCTTCACCAATTTGGTTACCCTTCTTTGGACTTGTTCCAGTGTCCTTCCTGTACTGTGGTGACCAAAACTGGACACAGTACTGGAGGGTTGTTCTCACAAGTGCTGAGTACAGGGGCACAATCACCTTCCTGCTCCTTGTCACGTCATTTCTGATACAAGCCAGGAAGCCATTGGCCTTCTTGGCCACCTGGGCACACTGCTGGCTCATGTTCAGCCAGCTATCAATCAACACCCATAGGTCCTTCTCCACCAGGCAGCTCTCCAGCCACTCTTCTCCAAGCCTGGAGCGTTGCTGGGGCTTGTTGTGACCAAAGTGCATGACCCAGCACTTGGCCTTGTTAAACCTCATACAATGGAGCTCAGCCCATCGCTTCAGCCTGTCCAGATCCCGCTGCAGAGCCTCCCTACCCTCCAGCAGATGGATACTCGTGCTCAGTTTTGTGTCATCCGCAAATTTACAGAGGGCGCACTCGATCCCCTCATCCAGATCATTGATAAAGATATTAAACAAGACCGGTCCCAAAACTGAGCCCTGAGGGACACCACTTGTGCCTGGTCACCAACTGGATTTCACACTGTTTACCACCACCCTCTGGGCTCGGCCGTCTAGCCAGTTTCTAACCCAGCAAAGAGTCCTCCTGCCTATGCCATGAGCTGCCAGCTTCTCCAGCAGAATGCTGTGGGAAATGGTGTCAAAAGCCTGACTGAAGTCCAGGTAGACTATAAGATGTAATGCCCTGAAAGTTAACAGAACATTTCCAAGGTGGCAAAGAGTTCTTAGCAGTTCTCTTATAAATTTGACTTTCTGTGTCATAAGTCTGATCTTTATTGCTGTAATACAAGATAGTGAAGAGACTTTTAATGTAAGTAGTGTTTCAGGAAAACACAGAGGCGCTCAGAAGATGTGAGACCAGGCCAATGCCTGGCTTTTTTAATATGTCCTTTCACAACAAAGATTCCACAGCCAGAGGAACAGAGGTACTGCAAGAAACTGTAACTGCACTGCCCCAGTATTTTCTAAGGAAATCAGAATTACATTGTCAAAATGATTCTTGTGAACGTCACCAGTGTGTACAGCTTGAACTCTCAATTATGTTTGAGTGATCATGTCAGTGCCCGAGGCTTGGAAGAAAGCAAATGTAACTCCTATCTTGAAATTCTATCTGGAAAAAGGCAAGAAGGCTACAAGGAACTACAGATTGCTCTGCCTCACCTTGATCTCTAGGAAGGTGATGGAGTAAATAAACTGGAGACAATGTTCAGGCATATGATGGACAAGAAGATGGTTATGAGAATTCAGCATGAATTCCAAGGGCAAGTCTTGTTTGACCAAAACTATAATCATCCATAATGAAATTACTGGCTTGGTTGATTATCACAGAATCATAAGGGATTGGAAGGGACCTTGAAAGATCATCTGATCCAATCGCCCTGACACAGCAGGGTCACCTAGACCAAGTTGCACAGGGACATATCCAGATGGGTTTTAAACATCTCCAGAGAAGGAGACTCCACAACCCCCCTGGGCAACCTGTTCCAATGCTTTGTCACCCTCACTGTGAAGAAGTTCCTTCTGATATTTATATGTAACCTTCTATGTTCCAGCTTACACCCATTGCCCCTCGTCCTATCACTAGATGACATTGAGAAGAGCCTGGCTCCATCCTCCTGACACCCATCCTTCACACAGTTATAGACATCAATGAGGTCATCACTCAGTTTCCTCTTCTCCAAGATCAAGGGACCCAGCTCTGTCAGCCTCTTCTCATAAGGGTGGTGTTCCACTTTCTTCATCATCCTCATTACTCTAAGCTGGACACCTTCCAGCAGCTCCATGTCCTTCTTGGAATGAGAGGCCTAGAACTGGACACAATACTCCAGATGTGGTCTCGCTAGTGCATAGTAGAGGGGAAGAAGAACCTCTCTGGGTCTGCTAACCAGCCTCTTTCTGATCCACCCCAGGATACTGTTGGCCCTCTTGGCCAAAAGAGCACATTGCTGGCTCATAGTCATCCTGCTGTCATTATGGCTGAAGGAGATGATTATTCAGCACTGACAAGGCTTCATTTGAAGTACTGTTTGCAGTTTTGTATTTCTAAGTACAGGAGAGGCATGGACATGATGGAGTTGGAGGAAGCCCAGCAAAGGGCCACAAAGTTAACAGACTACAGCATCTCACATATGAAAAGAAACTGAGAGATCTCAGATTGTTCATCCTGGAGAAGAAAAGGCTAAGGGAGAGCTCATCATTGTCTATAAATGCCAGAAGGAGAATGTGAAGACCAAAAATACAGCTTCTATTCAATGGACTCCTATGGAAGTACAAGAGGCAATGGGCATAAATTGAAGTGGGTTCCACCTGAAATCAGATATGAGAGTCACCAAGTACTGGCACATGTAGCCCAGAGAGTTTGTTGAGTCTCCTGCCTTGGAGATATTAGAAGGTCATTTTGCCATAGTGCTGGGCAGCTAGGTCTAACTGATGCAACTTGAGCATGAGAGTTGAACCTGGTGACTGGGTCCTTTCCAACCTCTGATACTCTGTGATCCTGTGAATTGTGTGCCAGTACAGACTTCTAAAACATGTTCTGTTCAGTGAAGTGTAGGCTAGCTTCTGTGCAAAACTAAGGAGTCTAAAGAAAATTACATCCTATTTATAAAAAGAAAAATGTAAACAGCTAAGCAAACCCAAGAGACTTTTCAGAAATGAACAAAAGATACATCAGCTGCAGACATTTCCCTGTAATCTCCCTATATTCACTGTATTTTATGTCACAAAGTGATGTAAAAAACCCAAAAAATCTAATCTCATTTAAAGGTCACATATATGATGTGATTCCTGCAGCATATATTTGAGATTAATTAGGTCTAAAACATAGCATACTCTGCTACTGTTTGTGCCTTGCATACAATCTCTACTGCTATTCATCAGAAGTGTTTCACTACAAACATTGGTTCTCTGAAAGCAGAAGCTTTTGAGAAATTGCTGCTTAATACAAACCATTTGCATCACAAAAGGATTATCTTATGCAAAGAGCAAAACCACATCCCACAGCAGGTGTTACATTTTAGTCAAGAACCTTGGCACCAACTCCACCATGTTTTAAAGTCCTAACAATGTGTATGGGTTCCTACTTCTTTGGAAGAAAGTTATAAATGGTTAGACTCTAAGTAAAAAACCTACAATGATCAAGAATATTTGTTCAGGCTCCTAGTTCTATTAGAATGATTCGTGTTTAATCCTGTTTAGAGACTGAAAAGTGAATCTCTGTCCTGCAAATCTACAGCTTCCTAGTGCAGTCCGTGCCTAGGCAAACTTCATTTGTTTGGGAAACATCTCAAAGCCATCACAGATGAAATCCATGGCTGGTGTAAATTTAATTCCCTCTCTCACTTACACTAGTCTGGACTACAACAGCTGAGTTCCTGGCCTACAGCCTTTGGATCCTCTTGCATTTGGTCCAGGAGAGAAAGGCTAAAGAGCCTTTATAGGCTGTATAAAGAGCCTGTATAGGTCCCTGAATAAGTCCACTAGTTTCTGTGAAGAAATTGTTCGGCCCTGTGTTGAGAATGCTAATGCACGATCTCCAAATGCAAAACTCTTTCTGTTAAACTCCAGTGCTACCCTGAAGATATCTGGCAAGTGTTGCTGTTCACAGTTCTTTCAAAGATAGCTTTCCCATTTCTGACAACACTGGCTTTAGGTAATTTCTGCACTATATACTATGATGAGTTTAAATTTTAACATATTTTGTGCAAATAGAAGGTGTTGCTTACTGTTCCTCAGCAAGTTTAAGTAGATTAGTTAGGACTTCCCAGCTAGGCACAAATAGTAATTCTGAACTGATAGTGCGCTTTTTATGCTCAGCGTTTCTTTTCAGTGTTCTCCGAATGCATTTCAGGACACACATGTAACTACAGAAGAGCTTTATTTGTAAACAAAGCAGACTGAAAAGCAATACTAATTCTCTCTTATGCAGCATAAGTTTATCATGTATGAGAGGAAAGGAAGTAATATTAATTACTTTTCCTTAAACACAGAGAATAAGTGGTGTCCCACATCAGTTATCGTGCCCTACATGAATTCAGGCACTCAGTGGCTTTAAAAAAAAGTAAGTTTACCTTTGCCTGAAAGAAAAGATGAGAGGTTCTCAAATGCAGAATAAACTTCATAAGACAGATTTAGGTATAATTGGTATCCCAGTACATGCATTGTTTAGAATGCATTAAAAAAACCCTTGATGCGTCAGATTCTTGCCTGAGGAAAGGTTGAATTTGATTATATTTTTGTTAATACAGGAAAGGTGACTATTATAATCTACATTCAGATACATCTTTGTGTGTGAGTCATAGAATCATAGTATCATTTAGGCTCAAAAAGATGTGTAAGATCATTGAGTCCAACCATCAATCTATCTCTACAAAGCCCACCTTTAAACTAAGTCCCTATGCTCCACATCTACATGACCTTTAAACCCATACCCATGCAGGGATGATGATCCAACCACCTTCCTGGGAGGCCTGTTCCAGTGCCTGATGACACTTCATAGGTGATAGACGTTGCTAGACATGCGATTGGTAAGTATTGTTAAATTTATTTTTATATGATTGTGCACAATATTTCATTAGTGCAGAAATAAATAAGTGTTCAAACCAAGAAAATATATGTGATCAAAATGGTTTGAAGTAGTCAGCATCGCAGCATGAAAACCTACATGTTCAAATATTAAGTAGTCAGCTGCTAGAGGTCTAATGCCGTACCTGACATTTTGATTTTGTCAACTGATTGTGAACAACCATGGAAATCATGCTGACTATGAATCATGCCTAAAACATAGTATCACCAGATTTCACAGAGGTGAACAAAGTCACCATAGAAATTAAAGGACTCTAGATTGTTAC
Source organism: Rhinopomastus cyanomelas (assembly GCA_013400115.1). Taxonomy (NCBI): domain Eukaryota; kingdom Metazoa; phylum Chordata; class Aves; order Bucerotiformes; family Rhinopomastidae; genus Rhinopomastus; species Rhinopomastus cyanomelas. Next base: position 3,271 of record VXBP01000222.1, on the reverse strand, counting down.
TTTAGAGAAATTTAGATGTAATTTATATGTTAGAAATTATTCTCCTAACTTTTAGTTCATTCCAACTCTTGACATTCAAAAACCTCAAATGAGAAAGGAGTATTCTTCTTCATTGTTGTGACTGACATGTGATGGGAAGAAAGCAGAAAGTGCATTGGAAAGAGGAGTGAAAGACAATTAAAGACAAAGTGGAATGTGATAAATGAAAACAGCTTTTCAGCATCAAGTACACTTCCTTGGCATTATTCTGAAACTTTTCATTACTTACTGATTGATTAGAGTGGCCCTTGATCTATTTGCACTCTGTCTGACACATTATGATTTACTTTATTTTTGAACATTTTATCCTTCACAACATATTTGAGCTCTTATAAGAATAAGTGTAAGCCTGTGCAAAAAATAAATGGAATTTAGAACTTTTTTTTTTTCTCTAGCAATCTGAGACTATGCAACTATATTTGTAGCAGTTCAGTGACAACATTTCACACTAGAGGCTGACTCTTTGCCTGTCCAGTCATTCTGAATTAAACACACTTCCATTTTTTTAATCAGATATGAATGGGGTGATTTTTGCATCAAGAAGAGCATGTTTTTTTGCTGGGTTCAAAAGTTAAATTCTCAGAATAATGTGCAAATGGCATCCTGATGGTGTTCTGAAAATCTTATGCTGGGCTGATAACTAAAAGTGGGTTCCATTCTTTACAAGCAGAAAATGTCATTCTAGTGATTTTCCTGGTAATGGAAAATAGAGCTCTGCTGCTTTTTAGAATTTGCAATCTAGACTCAAAAATATTCACAGCACTATGTTGTGCCCTTCTCAGATGTTCTGAGGACGATGAACAAAAAAGAAATTTGAACTACACTGTAAGTATATTTTCAGAACTGTTGGTTTTTTATGAGAGCAAGATGAAGAAAAGGAAGATGTAGTATACACTGAATACGTCTTAGGACCCAAAAGACCACCCTAAAACACATTCACAAGGCAAGGGCTTGCTTCTAATTTCCCCAGCATGGCTGAGTTTCTGGAAAGGAAATGAACAGATTTGATCTTTGTTCAAATCATGAGATCCTTGCTATAGCTCACTGAGCAATCCTGGATAATGTACAATTTATTGATTGTTTGGAAACTCCTGGGGTCTCGAAACTTGTCTAATGTGCATCTCAAAGCAGCTGCTGTGCCATAAAAATATTGCTGTAATAAAGTTACAATACTGCAGAGTGCTATTGCTGTAATGATGTATTATGGAAAATGTGGTGTAGGCCAGAATATCACCAAGGGAACTCATAAAATGTTATAAAATTTTTTGTTAATTTAAAGACTTAAATATTATCCAATTTATTTACTGTGTGAGGAAAGGGACTGAAGTCAATGACACAGCGGACTGTGAGATCTGTACAAGAGCTTTGGGTCTGCAATAAATTACAGGTATTGAAAGGCAGAGATTTAAGATTTAATGCCTGTCCTAAAAGCTGACAAAGTGTGACATAATTTACACTGGTGGCATGTATTGCTCTTCAAACAAAAAAAAAAGCAGAGACATGGTTTCTTCCACTGCAAAATCAGTTTAGGTTTTGTAGGTCTAAGTGTTCTGAATATTTTCCTTAGTAAATTCCACAGGATTCTATCGGCAATTTTTGCATGAGTCATTATTTCTTTTTGAAATCTTTTTAAAAGGATTTTAAAGCAACTCTCTTCAACAAGTGTAGCATTTTGCACAATGTAATGGGATATTACAGTAAGTACAATATACATTAGAAAGCAGAAACTATTTAGAGCAACTGAATTCAGTTGCACTGTGATACTCTACAGGAGTGATGAAAATATTTGGAATGCCTGAAGAGAAAAAGTGGCTCGTTGGGCAAGAGCTTTTGTATGAGAAATTAACTATATCATGAAGTGCATGAGGACAGGGAATTTCAGTACTTAGCCCATGAATACCAGGAATTCTTAGTTGCTGCAGAGAACTGAAATGTTAAGCCCGCTTATTTTGCTAGCATATGTGCTGCATATGATATTGTAGCTCAGTGTAAAGTTTTCTGCTGGACAAAGCATGGTAGCAGGATTACTTACAGAAAAAGAAGTGAAATCAGAAAAGGTTTCTTTGGGTTTTTGTATGTTTGTATGTTTTGTGGAGTACAGTATGATTGCTTTGGATATATTCACGCTTCTGCAAATGTTTATATTATACAGATTGGTTACCTCACTGGATGAATGAAACTTTGTATGTAGACCCAAAACTAATGCATTTCTATCCTTGCTGTGAATCACATGCTATTTGCAGGAACAGTGAAAACAAGAGTGAGCCACAGGCACGCAGAAAGGCAATACTTTCTGTAATGTTTCAGTAGTCTTTAATTGCCTCCACTTAACGTATTACTTAAATGAAACCAATTGTATGTGTCCTATTTGTAATTAAAACAGAAGATTAATTGCTGCTAGGTGAATAAGATAACTCAGAATATTTCTGCAATTCCATGTCTCGGTGTTAAAACATCTTGTTGTCTGAAACTGGGCTGCTACCAGTGTGTACACATTCACATCACTATCCTGAGTTGACAGGAGTTATTTCTAACTGCAGAGACTTAAGTAAAGACAAGGTTAATCCTGTCTGTTGTGAACAGAAAGTTCTTTGTGACCCAGATGTAGAAAAAAAGGTAACGACCCTACCTTGTCTCAGTTCTTCCATTTTAAATATTCTATGTCAGAATAACTAGCAATTCTAGTTATATTGCCAGGTGACACTTTGCATGACTACAACTGATGATTGAGCCAATCTCATTTTGATTGAGGCTGCAGTTATAATAGGTGGGATATTGGGCTGCTTCAGAATGACCTGTTCTCTTCTCAGGTGTCTGGAAATTTGTGTCTTGAATGACTAAGGGAAAAGTGAGGCAAGAGTTATTGCTGAGTCTTAAGAATGTCTAGAACCATGTTATGCGTATGTATGCATTGTTGTTAGCCAGATATTATGCAATCACAGGGTAGACCTGCAGACAAAATCCTTCAGGAGAGTTTTTCAGAATGTTAACTTTGTCGTGAAGTCTAAGGGCTGCATACTTGTCACTAGAAAGATACAAAGCCTCATTTCTTCCTTGCTCCCAATATAACAAAGTAAATTTAACGTTCTAATCTTAACTCTAAGTGCATTGTCTGCAATACATACTTATTGCATGAGGACTGGGTTAGGGATAAGTTGAGCAAGCTGGACATCCATGGGCCCAGATGGGATGCACTAACGTGTACTAAGGGAGATGGCAGAAGTCATTGCTA
>VXBP01000221.1:0-15575 GCA_013400115.1 Rhinopomastus cyanomelas | reverse complement strand
CTGGGGTTGTTCTTGCCCAGATGCAAGACTCTACATTTGCCCTTTATAGAGTTCATTAAATTTTTCTCTGCCCAATTCTCTAGCCTGTCCAGGTCTTGTTGAATGGCAGCACAGTCTGCTATGGTGTCGACAACACCACCTAGCTTTGTGTCATCAGCAAACTTGCTGACAGTGCACCTTAATCCCTCATCCAAGTCATTAATGAATAGTTTTCCTATGAGTTCATACAATACTTCAGAGGATTATAGTGCAAAATACAAACAGACCAGTTTATCATCTTTCTGAAACAGACTTTAAGACTATAATTCACCATGTTACATCAATTTCTCACACCAATTTTTCTTCTGGAGGATTTGGTTCACAAAAAGAATGTAATCAAGCTGAGTGCCATGCAACAATCTATACATTTTTATCAGTGATATTTTAGTGTCCTCCAGTGTGCCTTGTGTAGCTTTGTTTTCATTTGGGTTGAGTGCATGATCATCATACACACAATAATAGTATGTAATGCTTAAAAATGCCCTTCTGAAAAAAACAGCTCTCTTTAAATACATCAGTTATTAAGTATCTATTAAGTATCTATTTTTATTGCTATCCTCATCCCTAATTTTATCTTCTCCTTTGAACTTGTTTGATACCTTGTGACAGTGTTTTTTTAACAAAAAATGTTCAACTAAATCTAATTTATTTCAAGTATTTAACTTTAAACAAATTGAAGTAAAATTAATTCTAATGTACATCACTGCAATCAGTAATCACATACTAAATCCAACAAATCCGCATACAGATGAGACAAAGATATTTTCAATTGTAACATTAACTGCTTGAAGAAACTTTAAAGTGAAAACACAGCAAAGACTAATAAGGTGTTTAACAATTCAAAAAATAAATTTGTTGAATTATCAAAATACATATGGTTCTATCTCTTAGTTCAAATGCTAGACCTCATCACAAGTCTAAAGTCCTTAAAAAACCATTCATATTAAAGTGAACGAACATATCAATGAAAATAACCAATATGCAATGAATCTGAGAGTGCTTTTAAATGTATTTAATATATAATAATATTTTAATGTTCTAACTTTCTGGACAAGAATTAAGCAAACACAGTGCCGCTCAAACCTTCAAGCATTGTTGTGTCAAAGTCTTGCCAGTAGAAACATGTGGGTTATGAAACAATTTATTTTACATTTTAGTCTAACAGAGAAGACATTAAATTCAAAAAGTATGAAGAAAGAAAGCATCACAGTTACTTCATGTGGAGTTGTCACCTATGACTGTGAACAACTGTCCACAACTGTAAGACTACAAAAATTCAGAATAGTGAGATAGTTTACTTCTTTCTCTGAAGGCTAATGAACATGTAAAATGGTTTGGTGTTTCACCCATTCAATTATTAATTTGAAATTTTTTTTTCTCTTTTTTGATTAATCAGATGTGGTATGTTCCAGAAAAGAACATTCTGTATCTATCTTACTCTAAAAGAGCTTAAAATTAGATTATATTAACCTGTAGGTAAGTTCTAGTAGAGCTCACTTACTGGTCTTCACCTTCCATTCTTTCAGCAGATTGCTGCACTATGTAAGGTGGATCAGACAAAATAAAGATTTAACTACCTTAAATCAAAGGCACCAGAGCACAAGTATCTACTGTGCTTTTTCCAAACTTTGGGACAAGTATTTCACCTACAGTTTTCCAGCTACCCATGCCTACTACTTTCCACTTCCCTGCTGTAGCAAAGTGTTGTCTTAACAGACAGAAATGTGCTAAACTGTAACAAGGAAATTATGCATTTCAATAAACGAAACATTTATGGGTATAAACGTGAAATACTTTTAAGTATTAATAGAAAGAATTTCAGCTTTTTCAAGTTCATTAGAACTTTGATTTCTAGGAAAAAGAGCATCTTAAAATCCATTCAAAATTCAAAATTAATACTAGATAAAACAACATAGGACAAATAATATGTATAAAGTCTATATCGGTCTTGCAAAACACATACAGATAGAGCAAAATATACAGTAGTATTTCACAGAATCAATTCAGGTTGGAGATCCCTGAGATCATCAAGTCCAACCAATAACCTACTCTACCAAGTTCACCACTAAACCTTATCTCTAAGCACCACATCTAAATGTTCTTTAAACACATTCAAGGATGCTGATTCAACCACCTCCTGAGGCAGTCTGTTCCAAAGTCTGACTACTCTTTCACTAAAAAAATATTTCCTGATGTCCAGCCTAGAACTCTCCTGGTGCAGCTTCAGGCTGTCCTTCCTGTTCTATCACTAATTACCTGTGAGAAGAGACCAGTGACTACCTCTTTACCACGCACCTTCAGGTAGTTGCAGAAGGTGTACCCTCAGCCTCCTCTTCCTCAGGCTTAACAGCCCCAGCTTCCTCAGCTGCTCCTTATAAGACTTGTTGTCTGGGCCCTTCACCAGTTTTGTTGCTCTTCTTTGCACCCACTCCAGCACCTCAATGGGTTTCTTGCAGTGAGAGGCCCAAAACTTAAACCATTATTCAAGATGTGGCATCATCAGTGCTGAGTACAGGGGGCAGTCACCTCCCTACTCCTGCTGGCCACACTATTTCAGATACAAGCCAGGACACTACTGGCCTTCTTGGCCACCAGAGCTAAGTCCTAGCTCATATTCAGCCATGGTTGAGAGCATCCCTAGGCCTTTTTCTGACAGACAACTTTCCAACCACGCTTCTCCAAGCGTGTAGCATCACATGGGGCTGTTGTGGCTCAAGTGCAGGACCCAGCACTTGGCCTTGTTGAAGCACATACCATTGACCTCAGCCCACTGATTCAGTCCAAGTTTCTCAGTAGTGCCTTCCTACCCTCAAGCAGACCAACAATCCCACCCAATTTGGTGTCATCTGCAAATTTACTAATGGTGCACCCTCTTTCTTCAAGTTCATTAATAAAGGTGTTAAACAGAAGTTTACTTAGTCCTGAGGTACAACACTTGTAACTGCTTGCCAGGTGGATTTAATTCTACTGACACCCACTCTTTGGGCCTAGCCATACAATCAGTGTTTTATCCAGCAGAATACAGTCATCCAAGAAAGGAGTAGCCAGATTTTCCATGAGAATTCCATGAGAAAGTGTGAAATGCCTTATAAAAATTCTGGTAGATAACATCCACTATTTGAATATCAAGCTTTGATGGCCTGGTGTTTCTTACATCTCATAGTCAGAAATCAGAAAAAGATGGACTAGTAACGCAAACTGTGAAATAAACATCCTACAACTCACTGGTCTTTACATATTATTACATCTACTCTAGTAATGGTCTATATAAAATGGAATATAGAAATGCCCATATGAATTCAGCATAGCTGAACTGTATTTATATGTATAGATACGAATTAAATTTATATGTATACAAATTTTAATAATGACTTCAATTCCTTTACTATGCTTTTTCTAGCATTTAGCGAACATAAATACAGTTAGGGCTGTTTGGCTGTCTTATCAGTACAATTTTTCATTTTTCTTACAAAATATGGTCATACTTGAAAAAGAGTATATCTAGAAGGCATACCTTACATTTTAATGTTGAAATGAGAACAGGCTTGCTTCTTTGATGAGCATCTACCCATTTCATACCATTAATTACAAATAGGCATCTATTTGTGTGTCTTTCCTAAAGGCCTTGGGGTTGGCAGAATTATTCTCATATAAGAGATACACATATATATACACACACACATAAACTCTAACTATTTATATAAAGAAACCCCAAAATAATAAGTTCCAAACACTTCTGTGCTTGCAGCATCCAATTTTTTCAACAATGGTGGTAGCTGATATGACCCGTAGCTGAGAACCACTTGGCTATGCTTAGAAGGTAGCCCCCATGGATTTGAGCAGCACTTCAAAATTGTACGTGTTTAATATGAGCAAAACAAGGGTTTCTGCTGGGAATCCAAAACAGGAGAAACGTATCACATATGTATTGCTCTAGGTCAGATCCCCAGTCCATAATCAAGTATAAAATTTGTCAGAAGTTGGTCTTTCAGAGTGACATTTCATAATAAGCCACCCTTTTAGCTTCCTGTGATCTACCTGTTTCATCATGTGTTTCAAACTGAGTAATATTTGTCTCAAAATACAGCTTTGACTCCTCACACAAACTAAATGATCCATCCCCCACGCTAAATAAGGCAAAATACACCTGAAAAACTGGTATACAATCAAGTGAAAATACAAAAACAAAAAATGAAACAAAGAAACTTCTGTATCTATTCTGGACAACACCAAGGTACATTTTCAAGCTTCTAAATGTTCTAACTTTGCAAGAACTTTTGTTCTGGGTTGTTTTGTTGTTGGGCTTTATTCTTTTTCGCCAAAGAAGGAATTCACAAGAATACAGCTGTCCTACTTTAAGTAAAGCATCCACTGAGCGGACAGAATTTGTTTCTGCCTTTCTTCCTGTTGACTTGTCTCTTGCTTAAAGGTTCACAGCAAGGACAGAAATTTAATAGCAAGCTGATATATCTTCCTATTTTTAAGTTTTCCTCCAAATGGAGGAGACGGTAAACATTCTTCATAAAGACTAGAGGCAGAGCAAATAACTGCCTCTTAAACTTCTGAAACACTAAAAATGAAACCAATGAAATGACTTACCGAAACCCACAAATTCCTAAAAAGTAAATAAGACATCTTTCCCACACATAATAAACAGATAGGAAATAGAGAAAAGATCTGAAAAAGTGTTAATTAAGACTATATTGGTAATTGTATTCAAGCTTAATTTAAACCAAACTTTTAATTTAAACTCTTTTTCAGTTTTGTACAACATACTGCAGATTCTTGTATCCTTACCCTGCCCTGTATTGAAACTTTACATATGAAGAGTGAAAAGGATAAAAGTAAACACTATTAGAAGTTCAACTCTTCCCATCGCACTGAAGTAGTAAGCATCAGAAGTACTTCTCTTATGCCTGAAAATGGAGCTAACCCCAGCTACAAGGGCTTACTGAAATCTAGGATCTTTGTTCCTTTATTATGTCTACCAGAAAAAAAAAAAACATGCAGCAAGTTAACACAAACCATTTCACACACAAGTTCTATTTATAAAGCAATTCTGCTCTAGCTACTCAGTGTAATACATACTTTGCCATCATAGATACAACTACTGCCTTTTCTCAAACAATGAAATTAAAAAAAAGAGATGGCATCTTTCTTCACTACATAATACAGATGACTATGTTTTAGAACTCAAAAACTGCCAAGTTAGGAAGAGAATTTAACATTCAATAGCTGCAACTACATACAACTACAACAATCAACCACAAAACACTGAAGTTTACTGACGTTATTCTTTCAGGAAAAAGAAAATTAGGTATTTTAGAACTGTAATTTGGGAGATCACTGAGGTTTAAAACAAAAAAACAACCAAACAAAAATACACAACACTTATTTCCTACTTAATACGTTATTTTGTTTGTCAACAGCAAAAAAAACCCACTTCAGAAAACCCTTTCTTCTCCTAGAAATTCAAATGTTTTGAACGTGGCTTTTTAGTAAATGTAATGTTTATAATCTCCAATCACATAATACATCTAAAAAAAAATTTGTCCAAATTCTCTAGCAAATGCAGCAACTTTTCCCATTCGGGGGGAAAAACATCATTTTATTTCAAATGTCATCACATTACCTCACCAAGATAGTGTCACATTGCTGAACTTTATGAAAAATTACTTTAGGGACAGAGCAATAGCTCACATTCAAACCAGGAATTGTAAATCATTTTGCCTCCTTCCCTTGATCTCTACTCAAAACAAGAGAAACACTGTAGTTTTATATTAAAATGAATAAAATCAATACTGGCTATTTGAATGAAGTGCCACCCTGGGATAAACTGACATTTGCAGCACAAATTTAATGAAACAAGCCCATTTTAGCTTCTGTGTTACAAAGAATCAGAAGGCTGTAGTCTTAATCTGTTTAGGAACTCCAGATTTTAATCAAAATTACTTCACAGATTTGTCATTTCTGCTTAAGTATTCAATAGAAGTATTTTAAAATAAAACAACATGCATTATGAACAGTTGTTCAGCTGGAGAAACCAGCACTGCCTATAATGCTTTATAAAACTAGTAAACAGTAACTAAAAAGCATATTTTCCCCATTAATAAGAAGATATGTTACCTTTACCATACCTTTATTTGCTGTCTTCTAAGCATGGCAAGTTCCCTCATATCACGAAATGGCTGTAGTAAGTACTGGTACAACTCTGTGGTAGCTTCTGCCAGACTACTGTAGGCTTCATCTTCCATTTGATACAGTTCAAGCAGTTCTACCATGCTTTCCGTATTCTTATGTTTTTCCAGAAGCTGTAGAAAAAAATGACAAATTCAGTGAACGCATTCAAGCATTCCTGCTAAAAGTGACAGAAATTTAAAAACATTTTTTAGCCTGTTGTCTTGTAGTGTTTTCCTTTCCCCACAAAATTACCACTTAGACAAACAGAAACAAAAAATCTTAATCCTCATCCACATCTTAAATGAGCATGTGATAACCTTAACTCTAAACAAGCAGCACTCCTGTTGATTTTCTCTTGCAAACAGCAGCTGGACGGTTCAAGAAAATGAGAATAAAAGCAAACCGGTACAAGAATCTCTGACAGTTCTGCCTTCCAGTTTATGATTTTAGCCTAGATTAAGTTTTGGTATGACATTTCAAATGCACAGAGCACCCATTAGTTTTGTTTGTTCATTATATTTCAGAAGATTATTAAAACTTTAAAAAATATTTTTGTTTTATACAGGAACACGTATCACCTAAGTTTGTCCATTCCTTCCTTCAGTTCTTGTGAAACAGAAAATTAATCAGCTTGTACAAGTTTGCTACCGTGTGTGTATATATATAAATATATATATATATATACACACATACATATATACACACACGTATGCATATACACTTGTTTTGTATCTATGACTGTCATTGGCTTGGGCAGACCTCATATGATGCCGGAAATCATTCACCACTTCTAAAAAAGAACCTGTTTAACAAAAGATTGATCTGAGAGACATGCAGAGTACTTGATGTATTTACAAAGACAAGATTATCTTAAATTAATTCCTCTTATGTAATTTTTCAATGTCAAAGTCTTCTGTCCTTTACATTATCATGTCAAAATATTCTCACAGTTGCAGTTTATTGAAACTTAACGTACGTGGAAAATAATATGTAATAAGCACATCCTATCTTTACCTGTCCATTCAAGCTGGGTATCAAGCCTACACAAAATACTCTCAGTATACTAAACTGCATTAAGCATTACACCTAGAAGACAAAATACAGAGAACTGTAGATTAGAAACTGTAACTTTGGCCAACAGTCCTTTTTTGTGTAGCTCATTCATAACCCTGGACAGACAAGTCTTGATTACTATACTGTCTATTCAGTTTGCTTCAATACATTTGTATTACTATGCTGCTTCAGTTACCTGACCAGATAAGAAAATTGTTCTCTTTCTTCGTAACACCATATATGCTTCTGAAGATCCCTGTAATCCCAACCAGGCTTCCTCTAAAGCTCTAAAGATCAGACAAGATTAGTGCAAGGATGCAGAGCAGAATGCAGAGAGGCTCACAGTAGTTTTATTTACATGTTTGACATTAAAATAATGGTAAGATGGCAACCTGAAAGAAGTTTTCCAGAGTAAGGCTTAGGAGAAATTAAACATCTGGGAAAAATTATGCAGAACACATGCAACATTCTGCTTGAGAGTAAATTTGTTGTACTCCCTACAAAATTGTTTCTACTACAAGGTCATTTGCTATGCCTTCTCCTCTCTTCCAGCTTACTTAACAGTTCTGATACTCTTTTGAAGAAGCTGGAGTGAAAGTGCCAGAAAATTAAGAACCATTTCAATTTTATGGCCACTATTATTGTAGAAATATGAACTGACTGCAACCCCCATTCCACATCACCCTGTGTCACTGTGGAGGAAGAAGACACAGAACTCGGGAGTAAAGCTGACCCTGGAAAGAAAGGACAGGTCAGAGGATGGTGCTTTTAAGGTTCACTCTTATTTCTCATTATCCTACTCTGATTTTATTTGCAATAAATTAAATTCATTTCCCCCAAGATGAATCTGTTTCGTCCATGACAGTAACTGCCAAGTGATCTCTCCCCATCCTCATCTCTGCAGTCCAGCTGAGAAGGGAGTTAATAAAGCAGCTTAGTGAGCACCTGCCCAAGGTCAACCCACTACAAGAAGCCACAGCAGAAGGCTAAGACCTGCAGACTGCAGGCTGCCTGGTGTCTTGTCTCTCCTATTAGTTATAGTTTCTAGTTAGGTTAACAGATCCTAAGGCAGTAAAAGTAACTATTGAGGAGTTCATTTACACTGCTTACCAAAACGTACCTCATTCCAATACTCTACTTGTCTGCAGAAAAGGAACAGAACTGGTTAAAAAAAAAATGTACCAGTATTTTAATGTGTCCAAGTGAGCCTAAACAGCGCTACTGAACAATGCAAGTTCTCTCCTCCCACACAGAATTCTAAATAGAAATCTCAGTAAAACAGCTATATAAAACTTGTTGCAGTATCACAAGTCTCAACTTACAGCTGCCAGCTCTGACAACAATGTACAGCACACTAGATCTTTTCTGAAAGCTCAAGAGAGATGTCAACAATTAAAAACTACTCACGTCCTTTTCTGTAAACAAAAGCATATGTGCAATATGATGGTAAAGCTGCTTTTAAGGTGGTACTTGTCTGATCCCCATACCTTACTGTGTGATGTGGCTGTGATGCTCCCAAGTTACATTATTCATGACACAAAAGGGGCATAACAACTGAAGTCAAAATCACTCATGATTAACTGATCAGTTGGAACATGGTAAATCTAAGAAAAAAAACTTGTAGACAATACTTCACCTTGAAGACTTATTTTACACGTGTCCTAATGAGTTCTCAGCAACCCTTTTCTGCAAGAGTCCGAATGGAAAAACTCAAAGCCAGTATGCCGAGTCCATAAATTACATAAGTGACCATGCTATAGAATAAAATTAATTAACTTTTCATCCACAGATTCTGTCCTTCTATGTTTCTGAACTATATTAAACAGGAAAATATATTCAAGAGCCTTGAAACTGACAACTTTCCAAACAAACTAATATTTGCATATAGTGAATACATTTACTTAGCAGTTATTACAATGCTACTCTTAAAACACTTCCCTAAGTTTTGCAGTGTCAGGACACAAGTCTTGCCAAACACTCAATCTGCTACAGAGCAAATGTTCTTCTGTGAAAAGAAAGGTGAATGTTTGATGGGAAGAAACTTAAGAGGCAAATCAATATGCATCAAAGAACAAGACTCCACAACTCCTCTGGGCAGCCTGTTGCAACGTTCTGTCACCCTCACTGGGAAGAAGTTCCTTCTTATATTTATGTGGAACCTCCTATGTTCCAGCTTACAACCACTGCCCCATGACCTATCACTAGACGACACTGAGAAGAGCCTGGAGCCATCCTCCTAACACCTACCCTTCACATATTAACAAACATGAGTGAGGTCACCCCTCATTCTCCTCTTCTCCAAGCTAAAGAGACCCAGCTCCCTCAGCCTCTCCTCATAAGGGAGGTGTTCTACTTCCTTCAACATCCTCATTGCTCTGCGCTGGACTCCCTCCAGCAGCTCCATGTCCTTCTTGAACTGAGGGGCTGAGAATTGGACACAATACTCCCAATGTGGTCTCGCCAGGGCAGAGCAGAGGGGGAGAAGCACCTCTCTTGATCAGCTAACCACCCCCATTCTGATCCACCCCAAGATGCTGTTGGCCCTCTTGGCCACAAGAGCACACTGTTGGCTCATAGTCATCCTATTGTCCACTGAGACCCTCAGGTCCCTTTCACCTACAATGCTCTCCAAAAGGTCAGTCTGCAACCTATACTCACACCTGGGGTTGTTCTTGACCAGATGCAAGACTCTACACTTACCCTTGTTATAGAGTTCATTAAATTGCTCTCTGCCCAGTTCTTCAGCATGTCCAGGTCTTGCTGAATGGCAGCATAGTCAGCTTGGGCGTTGGTGACACCACCCAGCTTTGCGTCATCAGCAGACTTGCTGACAGTACTCTCTAATCCCTCTTCCAGGTCATTAATGAATAGACTGAATAGGACTGGTCCCAATACTGACTTTGGTGAAGCCATGCTGACTGTCTCTAATAACCCTCTTGCTCTTGATGTGGATAAAGTATTCCATCACCTTTCCTGGGATGGAGGCGAGGCTGACCGGTCTATAGTTACCTGTGTCCTTCTTCTTTCCCTTTTTGAAGATCAGAGTGACCTTTGCTATTCTTCACTCTCTAGGCAGCTCTCCTGATCCCCATGACTTTGAAAAGATGATGGAGAATGGCTTAGCAATCACTTCCGCTGTCTGTTAGCACTCACAGGTGCATGCCATCACGGCCTATGGATTTGTGTACATCCAGTTTGCTCAACTTATACCTAACCTAGTCTTCATTAATCAGGGCAAGCTCTTCTCTTGTCTTGACTTACTCTAGGTCCTTGGCAGTCTGGGGCTTGGTATCAGGACAGCCTCCAGAAGTATAGACAGAGGCAAAGAAGGTGTTCAGTATCGCTGCTTTCTCTGTCTACTCTGTCTCCAGGGCACCCACCGCATTCATCAGGGGTCCTGTGTTGCCTCTAATGTTGGTTTTACCTGCAATGTGTTTGAAGAAGCCCTTTTTGTTGCCCTTGACCTCTCTTACAAGGTTGAATTCCAAGGAAGCCTTGGCCTTTCTAGTTGCATCCCTACATTCTCTCACCAGAGCCTTATAATCACTCCAAGTGGCCACCCCCTACTTCCATGACCTATAGGCTTTCTTATTCTTCCTCAGTTTGCCCAGCATCTGCCTGGTTAACCACGCAGGTTGTCTGGCTCTCTTCCTTGGCTTCTTTCCTGTCAGAATGCTCTTGTGTTGTGCTTCAAATAAGTGGTCTTTGAATGTTAACCAGCTCTCTTGGGCCCCTTTACCTGCCCGTACCCTGTCCCGTGGGATTTCCCCTAGCAATTGCTTAAAAAGGCCAAAGTTTGCCCTCCTGAATTGTAGGGTTGTGGTTCTGGTAGCTATTTTGTTCCTACCACATGAGACCCTGAACTCCACCATGTCGTGGTCGCTGCAACCAAGGCTGCCTTCAACCTTCATTGCTTCAACCAGACCTTCCTTGTTGGTGAGTACAAGATCCAGCAGTGCTCCTCTCCTAGTGGGCTCCTCCACCATCTGCATGAGGAAATTGTCACCAATGCACTGGAGGAACGCTCTGGACTGTGGGTGGCTGGCTGAGTAGGTCTTCCAGCAAATATCAGGGTAGTTAAAATCCCCCATGAGAACCAGGGCCTGCAGCTGTGAGGCTGTTCTCAGCTGCCTGTAGAATACCTCATCAAATTCATCATTCTGATCTGGTGGTCTGTAATACACGTCCACAACGGCATCACCCATGCCAGCCTGCCTCTTGATCCGCACCCACAGACTCTCAATTCTCTCTTCATGCGCTCTTGAACAGAACTCGATCCATTCCAGTTGTTCTCTCACATAAAGAGCAACTCTACCACCCTGCCTTGTCGACCTGTCCCTCCTGAAAAGGACATAGCTATCCACGACCACATTCCAGTCATGTGAGCTGTCCCATCATGTCCCTGTAATTTGCACCAGATCATAATCATCTGACTGGAGACGGATTTCTAACACATCCTGCTTGTTCCCCATGCTATGTGCATTGGTGTACAGGCATTTCAGGAAGCAAGCTGAGTGCTCCGATTTCAACCTAGGACAGTGAGAGGCCACTTGGTTTTCATTAAGACCAGAGCTCTGTCCCACCAGTGTGCAGCCATCAACTATCCCACCCCCCTTAGTAGGTTCTCTTTAATTTACTGGAGTTTACTGAGTTGAATTAGCACACTGCAAGGACAGAGAAACATAACAGGAAGGAACAAAGGATAGGATTCCCTTCTTTCAGCACCAGCAAGCAACTAGCAATTCTTCAGCATCCTTCAACAAGGGTCATTTTACCAACCAACCTCCTTTAAGCCACGGACAACAGCTGACAGGTAAGACAAACAGCACTGTTATTTCTTAAGGTTGTTATACTTCCAAACTCCTTCAACTTCTACAGCACCTTCCAAAATGGTGAAATCATGGAAAGGCAGGTCTAAGATTTTTGCATGACTAAATGCAAGCTGTGATGCAAAGCTCTTACATGAAAAGTTGTGCTACCACTAATTTTAGATGACCCACATACATTGTCTGCAAGTCATCACTAACAGCTGCTAATCTTTTAACTAAACATTTTTCAAGGAAAAAAAACCCCACCCAGTTCCTTCACACCAGTATCACAGCAATTTTTTCCAAAAGGTGGTCATGTTATCCTTTGTCTACAAATGTATTTTGAGAAGTACTGTAACAGTACTCAATACTTCCACAAACATATAAAAATGTTTGGTGAATAATTGAAAGTGCTTTGTAACTCCAGGAGCAACTTGTTGACAAAGTAAATCCACTTATGGTTCAAATTTTTCTGAAAGTATGTTTTTCTGGCCCATATGAAACAAACAAAAAATTCACACACTTGTGACTTTTACTGTATAAATACTGTATAAATACTCCAAGCAGAAAAGAATAAAGAATGCCCTTAGATTGTGCCATACCAAGAAGCTTTCACTCGTGAACAGTCAAAAGCAGACATGCCAGTGGATACGTATATATGTATTTACATCTACTTTGAACAGCTCCAGATGATTTTCCATAATTTTCCAAAATTAGCTTGCCAGAGAAGCAGTTTTCACATCAAATCCCTTTTTTGCCTACGACTACAAGAGTAAATCCAAAAGTAAAATCCAAACTGCACAAAAGAGCCTCTAATAATAGGTTGCTAATAATAATGGGCATAGTTGACACAAGAGCTAATAAACAAGGAGACAACTCTGCAGACATTTCAAGTTAACATCTATTGTATGTGTTAAAAAGTCTTCAGCGTTTTCAAAGTAGTAGTGGTTTGACTGATTTACACTTCAGGCCCAAATTCTTCAGAAAATGGAAACTGGGTAAGTTTCAACAACAAACTAACTACAACAAAAACACATTTCCCTTACTAACATATACATCATGACTGGAAGATGCTATGAGATCACCCAGTCTGCTTTTATTTTTATAATCCTGTTTGAAGTTATGCAAGGGTTTCAACCATTATCTGAAGTTCTCTCTAGTAACAGCAATATCCTGGAGGGCTGCAATCACATATTTCTGCTAATATTAAAAAGGAATACTAAAAGCAATTCCCAAAAGGGAAACACACACACACACACACACATATATATATATAAATACAGTAATTTCTGAAAGCTTCTACTCTTCAGCTCCTTCTTCAGCTCTGCAGAGGCAATATTTACATACATAAAGAATATAATCCTCACTGATGATCTGTAACTAGCATCTTGTCATATTACAAAAAGATTAAATTACTAGAATGAATCTGCTTTCAAATTCTAAACCTGTCTGGGTAATGTGCTCTCAGCCTGAAAAGAACGGAGGAAAAGAGAGTGACTGGCTTAAGAAAGTTTTTCAGAGGCATTAACCTGAAGGCAGGACACTCACTCAATTGAAAAGAAAATCATGATGGGAAATTTGAGAAAAAGCATACACAAAGACAAACGTAAACTCAAAGTAAAGATAACCAAACACCATCTCCAAAAGCTAGGAAATTAAGTGAGCTGCGAATCCCAAGTAGCACAGTTACAGAGAGTTCATTTACGCAAGTTGTTCACATCTCTCCAAAACACTGTGGCACATAAAAAATGCTACAGCTGTGTATCAGCTAGAACAACGTTCGGGGGGGGGGGACATCCATAAAGTCTATCTCTGTATCACATTTTGAAGGTTAGTATGAAAGACAATAATTACCAACTACAAAACATAAATAGTTCCTCAATCACAGCCCAGCCAGTTAAACAGAGCACATATTTAATTTTATTTCCTTTTTTTAATCCTAGATATTTCAAGGAGGAAATGTACTATGGGACTAGTAAACTACTATATTCAGTTCTAAAAAAACCAAGGCTAAGCTTACTAAGGGTCACAGTGAAAGGTACTTTTGTTTTTCATGTAACACCTATGTTCTGTCAAAAAGATTACATTTTTCAAGCGGAGGATGTCCTTTTCTCTGTGAAAATACAATGTTCTCATGTAAAACATGCATGTTCTTAAGAAATGTACATTATTTTAAGCATTCTACTCTTTTCAAGTTATTAATCAGTATTAATCATCTTCAGAGTGCTCCTGTCAAATTAATGTGGCATTATTAAAGCAATATACAATGTCTAACTATATATATGAGCCGTAAGTGTACTGTAGAAACAGGGGAAAGAAAAACTACAAGATCAAACCCAAAGCAAGTATCAAAACAGGAAAGAGACAACAATTATTTACAAAACTAAACAAATAGAGAATCTAAATAACCTACAATGACAAGTTTGCAAAACTGAGAAATAATTTGTCACATGTAAAAGAGAAGTAAAAGAGAATAGTGATGGAAAAAAGCACTCAATATTATGTCAAATGGAAAGACAAAGATAAAATGTTTCAAATTAAAAAGTAAACAATTATTCTGCTTGTAATTTAGAGGGTTTCAAAACACAGATTAAGAAGATAAATACTTTGTTAATGCGGTCCAATGTCATTTAAATACTGCATTTTTAGATACCACTTTACATCACATGCTTTAAAATGGTATGCAAACACATCTTAGTCTTTTCAGCATCCATCATATTAAACTGATGCATATTTAACTACCCTTGCTGCTATAAGGATCCAAGAATCTCAAGTGATACAATCCTCTCTACCTTTCGTCCACACCTTCCAGCAGTACCATGTTATCAAGTGTCTTAACAGGGCTATGGGTTCTTTCAGACATCAGATTTAGCAGATACAAATGGGAGGGGTTTAACTTGGAGGGGGGAAAAAGGGTTCTGGGGCAGGAGCTAGCAAGGCTCATTCAGATGACTTTAAACTAGATTTGAGGGAGGGTGGGATGATTGATGGGTGAGCACCAGTGGGACAGAGCTCTGATCTTAAGGAAGAACAGACGACCTCGCGCTGTCCTAGGATGAAATTGGAGTGCTCAGCTCGCTCCCTGAAATGCCTGTACACCAATGCACACAGCATAGGGAATAAGCAGGAGGAGTTAGAAATCTGTGTCCAGTCAGGAGATTATGATTTGGTAGTGATTACAAAGAGAGACCTGGTGGGACAGCTCGCATGACTGGAATGTGGTCAGGATGGCTACGTCCTTTTTAGAAAGGACAGGTCAGCAAGGCGGAGTGGAGGAGTTGCCCCTCTATGTGAGAGAACAATTGGAATGTACTGAGTACTGTCCGGGGACAGCAGAGGAGAGAGTTGAGAGTTTCTGGGTGAGGATTAAGGGGCAGGCTGGCATGGGTGACACTGTTGTGGGTGTCTATTACAGACCAACAGATCACCGTAAGGAAGTTGATTAAGTCTTCTGCAGCCTGCTGGTAGCAGCCTCACAGCTACAGGCCCTGGTTC
>VXBP01000220.1:0-153977 GCA_013400115.1 Rhinopomastus cyanomelas | reverse complement strand
AGAGACCCAGCTCCCTCAACCTTTCCTCATCAGGGGGATACTCCCCTCCCTTCATCATCTTTGTGGCTGTGCTGGACTTTATGAGAGACTCTTAAAGAAGGGAAAGCAAAGAACCCACAAGGCCATTAGAGATGTAAATGTATTTCTGATATCACTTTCAGATTCCTTCCCCCCACTCTACTTCCTGAAAATTAGCCTCTAAGCCTCTGCCACCAGATTTCCAAGATAGCTTCCTGCAACAGGACTGGAGGCAGATGCCATCAGCACCTGAATATGACTTTGTTGTTAGGGACCAGCCATATGTTTCCTATTTAACAAAAAAAACACTCTACATCACAGGAAACCACTTTTTTTTCCCCTAGCAACAATAGCTGAGGTTCTTGTAACAGCTTCACCCACCGAGGAGGAAGATAATGGCCAACCACCAACTCCTGCAGCTTTATCAAAGGACAAGTGTAACCTGGGTGGGTTTTTTTTGAGTCCTCATACTCAACAAACCTTTTGTTCTGATTAATTTATGCGGCGAGATGGTGCTAGTGCAACAGCAGCCAGGGGAAATTAAAAGACTTCAGGATATGAAGAACATGTTGGAATGGCACCGGCTTCCGCAGCCGCTGGGACTCCCGCCTGGAGCGACAGCTCAGCTTTGGGCAGAGACAGAAACCTCTCGAGCTGATGGAATAAGGGGACATCTCTACATCATCACCAAAGGAGAACTAAGACCCAGCCCCTGGACTCAGAATTTCCAGAACTGAAGGAGGTTTCTGAAGCTGCACATGGCCCTAACACAAAGTACCCGGCACGGGAGGCAGATGGGAGGCTGCCAAAGTTCTACTAAGTTTTTTTTTCACTTGAAAAGGAAACTTTCTTCCAAACAATGTTATTTGCAATGACAGTGATTTTCCTCCTGGAAAAACATCCTGAGTGCATTTGGATTTGGTAGGGCTCTGCATCCCTCCCTGCCCAAGGCTGGGGAGCACCGTGAGAGCGGGAGCAGAGTGTTTCTCACATAAAGAGGCAAAGAGGACTGCAATTGCAGTTCAGAGACACCGTGATGTCTTCTTCTGGAAACTATATCACAGAATCACAGGATGATGGAGGCTGGAAAAGCCCTCTGAGCTCAGCCAGCCCAGAGCAGGACCTAACATCACCACAGCAGCCACACCAGAGCACTAAGGGCCACAGCCAGGTGTCCTTCAACACCTCCTGGGATGGCGACACCACCACTGCCCTGGGAAGTCCAGTCCAGGCTCTGATCACCCTTTCTGTGAGGAAGGGCTTCCTAACATCCAACCCAACCCTGCCCTGGCAGCTTCACCCCCTGTCCTCTCATCCTGGAGCTGGTTGCCTGGGAGAAGAGCCTGACCCCCACCTGACTACAACCTCCCTTCAGAGAGGTCCCCCTGAGTCTCCTCAGTCATCTGGGTTTGTATTTTGTGTTTGATTTCTAGCAAGAACCAAAAAGCCACCAACCTCCTTCCTCAGAAGCTCTTCTGGAAGAGCTCCACATCCCTTTCCTCCTCTGCGGGCTGACCAAGCATCCAGAACCACGGCACGAGGCAGCAGTTCCTTGTGGGTGTGGAAGTTGACATCTGATGGTCCTCTAGACACAAACTGAAGGTGCAAAATGCTATAAGGAAAAAAAATTGATTACAATAAGGAAAGTTTTAAGAAGAAAAGAATGATGAGGAAAACTTCCCAGCGCTGGAGGGTCCAATACTTCAGGATTCTCAGGCTGTTCTGATGGTAGCAGATACAGCTCCCATCTACTTCCCCATCTACTTCATGCAAAGAAAGTCATCAGCCTCAGACTCTGCTGTGTGAGAAACAGCTTCATCTCACTTCTCCCTCAATTACAGCCGGGATTTTTCAGTCGCTGGTGTCAGAAAGTTTCCAGTCAGATGCAGACGAGCGCTGAAGCTGGTTCGTCATTGAATTTAGGTTGTCACAACATGCATTTGAAATTTCAGCTGAGATCCTCCTTCTATTTGGGGGGAAAATGAAAATATATGACAAACTCTGTCTTGTTCTGAATGGAAGCACTTTGGGGTTTAGATCCCCAACCTAAATTTCCTCCTGAGGGGTAAAGAACCGCTCAGCTGTGTGAAACTCGGGCAGCACCGGCTCTCCTGGTCTGGCCGCTCTCTAATTCCCTATGAAATGCCCACAGGGTCAGAGCCCCACTCTGGATACCCATTGTCCTAGAGCTTTAGCTGAGCTACTCTCAAGATATTTGGATGTTTCCAGTCTCAGATGAAACCCACATGCATAAAAATTTGGGCCCTTCAGTTCCAGAAGGACATGGAAGTGCTGGAGAGACCCCAGTGCAGAGACACAGAGATGATGAAGGCAGTGGAGCATCTCCCTGGTGAGGAAAGGCTGAGGGAGCTGGGTCTTTTGAGCTTGGAGAAAAGGAGACTGAGGGGTGACCCCATGAGTGTTGATAAATATGTGAAGGGCAGGTGTCAGGAGGATGGAGCAAGCTCTTTTCAATGACATCTAAGGGGCAACAGGTGTGAGCTGGAACAGAAGAGGTTCCTCATCAATATGAGAAGGAACTTCTTCCCAGTGAGGGTGACAGAGCCCTGGAAGGCGCTGCCCAGGGAGGTTCTGGAGTCTCCTTCTCTGCAAATGTTTAAAACCCATCTAGATATGTTCCTGTGTGACTGGATCTAGGGGATCCTGCTCTGGCAGGGAGATTGGACCCTTCCAGGGGGATTGAATCTTTCAAGGTCCCTTCCAATCCCTAGTGTTCTTTGATTCTGTGAAATTAGCAAATAAATACTTAAGGTTAAGAGAAAACATTGTTATTATTATTATTATTGTTATTATTATTACTTCTGCCCAATAGATGTTTTGGACAAAGATCCTGGTTGGCTACGAGTGTGTGCAAAGTGGTTGTAACTGCCATCTGCATCCGAGACAGTAATGGGATGTGATGGGAGCGCAGACACAACACGGGGAAGGCAGCTCTCCCTCGCGCTATTGTCTTCCAGCCTCTGGGAGCTCTGCCTGCATCTGGCAGAAAAGTTGATCAACTTGGGGTAGCTAATCAGGCTGCTGCAATTTCCGGCCCTTTCTTTCCCAGATTCCTCAGATCAAAGTTCAAGTCCCAGAATTATTATTCCCCGAATGCTTAATGAGCTCCAACTGAGGGACACCAAAGGCAAAGCTAAAACATTGACCGTGCACTTCACTGAGTTTGGCCAATGTGGCTAAAAACAAGAGGGTGGGATCCATGGCATGCAAAATCACAATATCCAGATTTGTATTTTAATCCAATTAAGATTCCTGCGCGCGGGCAGAGCCGGCGACGGGCTTCGGTCGCTTTGTGAAGAGGCGTCTGCTCTCCTCGTTGCTTTTCACCGTGATTAAAATTGCGCCAAGGTAGGACTGGCCCCGTCGCCAATCACTTCTAAAGAACCCGCTCTTCGGGGAGAACAGCAGAGCCCCACGAGCACAAAAGCTTCCTTGAAGACTAAAGTTCAGGACGTTGAAATGCAAAAGTCAGATTTTGCCAGGAGGCACAATTTCTGAAGCCAGATGATTCCACCTCAGATTAAGTTATTGAAGATCTTTGCATGCAGAAACATCTCTTTGTTCTGGCAAAACACTCCCCGAGTTTCCTATTCACAAACGTGACCCCTAGGAAAGGCAGCCAAGATTCTTTCACGATACCAGGTCAGAATGTTCAGGGCCCAATTATTTTAATAGTTACCAAAAAAAAAAGAAAAAGAAAAAGAAAAAAAAAAAGGGGGGGGGAATAAAAAAAGAGGAGAAAAAGGAGGAAAAAAACCCCCCGACAATGGTTCAGTGCACCAGTGAGAATCGTATTCAGGGACTTAACAAGTCACTCACTCTAACATCTGGCGTGTTCTTTCGAGAAGACTAAACACATGGAGAGTCTTGCTGCAGAAGTCAATGGAAAGGAATGATAATTGCTCATTAGAATGCCTCCTCCACAGGTTATTTTTAACTTCCCCTACTCTTTCTAATCATGGTGCCTGCATCGGATGAGACTGAAAAGGGTCAGTGCATAGGTTTCTCCTCTCCAAAGACACTCTCATAACAAAGGCTTTTCATGAAGCTGAAGATTCTTGTGCTGCACCAGTGGCACCTGTTTGGGGTTTTGCGCTACAAGCAGGGGCTTGACCAGAACAAACCCAGAGCAGCACATTCCTCCAGCCAGCCAGCCAGCCAGCCAGCCAAGGTGAAGACACTGACTATGTAAATCAGGAGCTTTATTCTAATCCACGATGCAGACGATCACTTTCCCTCTCGCTCAGCTTGAAGAACTCTGTGCAGGGGAGGAACTGGAGATCCCCAAATGCAAAGACAATATCACAGAATCACACAATGGCCAGGGTTGGAAGGGAGACCTTAAAGATCATCTAGTTCCAACCCCCCTGCAGAGGCAGGGACAACTTCACTAGAGCAGATTCCTCAGGGCCCCGGCCAACCGGGTCTTCAACACTTCCAGGGATGGGGCAGCCACAGCTTCCTTGGGCAACCTGTTCCAGCATCTCAGCACCCTCACAGTAAAGAATTTGTTCCTCATTTCCAACCTCAATCTCCCCTTGTCAAGTCTGGAAGCCTTTCCCCTTGTCTTCTCACTAACATCTGTGTCAAAAGCCCTTCCCCAAGTTTCTTGTAGCCCACTTCAGATGTTGGAAAGCTGCTAGAAGCCACCTGGGAGCCTTCTCTTCTCCAGGCTGAACGACCCCAACTTGCTCGGCCTGTCCTCACACGATATAAGAGGACCTCAGACATGGGGAGTGAGCACAGAGTCCTAATGTCAGGAGCTGGGTGTCAAGAAAGCAATAAAACAGAAGCTACTAAGTGTGAAACGAAGCAAAACAGCTCTTGATCTGCTTCTGAGGGAAGAAACTTTCTGGCTGAGTTTCCAGTGTGTTTCACAAGACTGCGGGCTGCAGGCTCTTGGCTTTCCTTAAAATCAGCGTTAGCAGGGGGTACCCACCAGTGTGCAAAGACAGCAAACTGGTCGGGTCTGCCCACTGCTCCTGCAGGGACGGGCTGTATTAGCCCAGTCTGGCAGGGTGACCCCTCCATCCCTATCTGGGTCTCCCCTGCCTTCCAGCCAGCGCATTGTGAAGGCACCTCAGCTGAGCCCTGGGTTGGGATCCTTTAGCTGAACCCACCGCCGCAGCATCTGAGCTTTCGGAAGCGACCCAACAACTATTGGTGTGGGTCCCCCCACTTCCTCCCAACCTCCTTACATAAGACTTTTCTTTTTCCTATTATTTTTTTTTCATGGGGGTTCAGCAGAGCATCAGGAAGAAGGGGAGATTCTTTGTGGGGTGACATCAAAGGCTGCACACAAGGAATGTGGTTCTGAAGCCTCTCACCAGGAAAAGCCAAACGAATGAAAAGCTCACATCGCACAGCTAGAAGACAGCAGAGCCAATGGACCCAGAGGCACAAGGAAGACTGAAATCCAACAGTTTACAGCCAAGACCCAGGAGGCTCTGTCCTTACTTCGGGCTTCTGAAAACAGCAAAAAGCTGTTTGAAGAGGAACTCAAGGACAAGCTCATAATGGGCTGTAATTTGTTTGTTTATCTGTCTGTTTTTAATGAAGGAACCACAGAGCCTACTGGAGAATATTAGAGTTTCACTTCTGTCACTGTCCCAGCCATTCTCTACAAGCACTGCAGCCACATCAAATAGCTGCCAGAGCTCCCTAGGAATGGGCCTTAAAACACGTTTCAGAGCCCAGAGCCCTGGGGGAAGGCAGTGGCTGGACTCCTGGAATGCAGATCTTCCTGCAGCAACCAGACCCGATCCTGACGGTAGCCCTGAGAGCATCCCTCGCACCTCCTGCACCAACCTGCCCCTGGACCACCCTGGGAGGATCAACTGCAGGCAGAGGAATGGAGATCAGGCAGGGAAGGCTTCTCAGCCTTGGTAACTGGAGAGAAGCTGCCAGCAAGCAGGGCCACCTGCACAGCAGCTGCCTATGCGGGGATGCTGGACATCCTCCGCTCCAGCTGCTTCATGTCTGCCAAACTGCTTCACCTCCACCCAACAGCTGTCTGAGGCTGCAAGGAAGCTCTTGGGCCACAAAGGCAGCAATGATTTGGGGGTGAAAACCTGCAGCCTCCAGGACCAGTTCAGCTCTGAGGTGGGTCCCCAGCTGCGTTCCTTCGGCAGCTGTCGTTGTGACAGACACTGGTCCCTCCAAGAGCACACTTCTCACGACATCAGGTTCTGCTGAACGCTGACAACCAGGGTGGCCAAGTAGCCAGAGGTGCCCGAGCTGATTTCCCGCTCCCTCCTGGGTCAGGTTCTCCTGCGAGGCTGCGCTGGCTCCGGCAGCCCATCCGCAGTGCAACACTGACCTCCTGCGGTCCCCCCGCACATCCCTCTGCCCGGCGCTGCCACGGCTCCGGCTCCACGCAGAGGATGAAGAACATCTGCCTGTACTCGTGGCACCACTCTCAAGAGAAAACCCGATCCTCGGGAGGTGCAACGGGTCCACAACGGAGGGACAGAGAAACGAATCTCTACCATTCCCAGCCCTGTGAAGTCTGCGAACAGATTCACTCCACCCACGTTTCAGCAGCGACGTTAAAGCAGTCTCTGGTTTTTCTCAGGGCTGCCTAAACTGAAGCAGAAATGGCTCCTTGCCTGGGTCTGGGAAGCCAGGATGAACAGCCATTCACACCCATGTTCCTCTGCTCAGCAACAAGGCAGCTTGTCCTGGTTTTTGTATCCCTGTGTGACTTGGTCTAGGTGATCCTGCTCTGGCAGGGGGACTGGACCAGAGGATCTTTTGAGGTCCCTTCCCATCCCTAATGTTCTGTGAATCTGTTTTAGGGTTGTGACAGTTACCAGGTACCAAAACAACATCCTGCAAGCTGATCCTCTTACACCACAGGCAAGATGAAGAACCCTTCTGGGAGACAGAAGGTAATCTATTGATGGTTGGACTCAGTGATCTTGGAAGTCTCTTCCAACCTTAACAATCTGATGAATTTCCACTTGAGAAATCATCTGACCTATAGCAAATCCAAAGGTGTTTAAAGGACATGGTAAAGACATGGTGGAGACATTTAAAATCCAAGTCCTAGTCAAAAAATCATCTAGCCTGAGGTCATGGCGTTACCTGCCTCAGTTTCACAAGCAAGCTGATTCCTGTTTTAAGGCTTTCTGACTCCTCACAGAGCCTGTTGGGACTGGAGAGGCTCTTTTGGCAGCAGAAACTCCTGTGAAACACACATTAGCTCTCCAAGAGCCCCAGATGAAGAGGATTCTGGGCTCTGCCCATGCTCGTGGAGCCACACAAATCTTCCCAGGAACCACTGCATCTCCGGGTATCACTATCCACCTCGTGCTGCTGCTGTTCCTGCCTTGTTTCAAATATTTTAGGATCCTCTTTCAAACAGCCTGGCTTTAGAAGAATTTTAGACTGAACAGTAGCTACACATCACTCAAAGGCAAACAGCTGCAACGGGATATGAGCAGAGAGGATGAGAAGAGGACGTGTCTCAGAGGATGCGATTATACCTGTAGGGTTGCTCTGAGTGACCCCAAACCTGACGAGGTCCAGCAGATAGGGCTTGGAAGCTGCATATGGGAACACTCAGCTGATAGCAGTCCCTCACCATAGAAAACAGACACTTTCTCTGCCCTGCCAGTAGAAGAAAGAAGGAACCAAGAACCTCTGCCCTTGCCAGAAGCTGTTAATCAGTTGGGTTTTGCCCCAGTGCAGAGCAGGGGCTCCTGCTGAGCTGAGAATTACAAACCTACACGTTCGCTCCCACCCGCCCGCAGCCGGCCCCTCGTTTGGAGGACGGGGTTGTAAATGATGCATAACCCTTCTGGGCCTTCTGCCTGGGCACAGAACCTTTCCCATATCGAGGGAATTGGAAACTAGGTTAACCACACTTGTCACTCCAGGACACTCCACCAAGCAGATGCGGGAGACTTCTTTTTGGTCACTTCTCATTAGCTTGTGGTGACAAGATTCCCTGCAAAGGCTGGAGGTGTTAGGTCACAGCTGAAAGACAGCAGAGAGGGGCTTGTGGTGGCCCAACCCAACAGCTAGCTACCCCCATGTGTTTAACAGGCTCCTTCTCCAACAGCTATCAGCTCTTCCAGAATTTATCAGCGTAGAGCCATTAAAGTCCTGTCAGAGATTAAGCTGACAACACTCTCATTACCCTGAATGCTCAGTCCTTGACTGGGTGCATGGTAGCTCCATCATGATTCTGTGGTTGATTCCATGATTCCAACACCTCAAAGGAAAGCCAGACAGCAACGCCGATGTTAGATCTGAGGCACCTCAAAGCTCAACAGCCCAGGTCACCACATGGGGCATCTCCTCTGTCAGCTCCACGTTGTTTGAAGACAAGGTAGAAGCGTTGGGAAGATGCTTTTTCAAAGCCCCGTTCTCAGCACCTGGTGCACACAAAGTCATCGATAGACAATAGAGTGCATGTGTGCAGTGACGGAGACATCGGCAGCGGCGATGTACATCCAACGGGAAAGAAAAGCAAAGAGACGTGCCGTGACATGTTATCATTAGGGAGTCATAATTTCCTTCCTGTAGTCATACAACAGCTGTCACTAACATCTTGAACACAGACCACGTATTAGAATACCATAGCAAATGCCTTTTCAGGCAAGAGAAAGAGAGGGCATGTTAACTGGGTGAATAGCAGGGAGAATATTTTGACAGCTTGAATGCATTAACCTCCCTGCAGAACGCCCACAACCTTTGCTAGAACTTGGTCTGGGAGATACCTTCCACATGCTGGGCGAGGAGCGAGCAGCTCTATCACAGGCACGTCCAGAGGCCCCAGCAGGCCTGCAGCCAGTTCTGGTAGGCAGAGAAGAACACATCTGCCCATTGTCACCTCTGGGGTCCGTCTCTCACCTCAGCTTTGCACTTTCAGCTTGGATTGAGAAAGGCCAAAGCAGATGTCTGAAACAGCAGGAGTGTCCTATCTTGGAGATGGAGGGACTGACAGCATAGGTTGACCTTCTGCATGAGAATATATCCTCCAGCCTTGCCCTCACGAGGAAGGAAAGTCCTTTTAACCTTCTAGCTGTGATCTCTAACCAATAGAATGGTCCCACCCTACAGCTGCCATTTCAAAAGAGAAGTCATTCAACCCCAGTAACTGCATTTCTTACGGTTTCTGCTTTAATGAAGTAGAACAAGGGTAAGTGCAGAGTCTGGCATCTGAGCAAGAACAACCCCAGGGACCAGTATAGGCTGGGGACTGACCTGTTGGAGAGTAGTGTAGGGGAAAGGGACTTGGGGGTCCTGGTGGCCAGCAGGATGACTATGAGCCAGCAATGTACTCTTGTGGGCAAGAGAGCCAACAGCATCCTGGGGTGGATCAGAAGGGGGTGGTTAGTAGATCAAGAGAGGTTCTTCCCCCCCTCTACTCTGCCCTGGTGAAACCACACCTGGAGTATTGTGTCCAGTTCTGGGCTCCTGAGTTCAAGAGGGATGTGGACCTGCTGGAGAGAGTCTAGAGTAGAGCAATAAGGATGATGAAGGAGGTGGAAAGGCTGAGGGAGCTGGGTCTCTTGAGCTTGGAGGAGACTAAGGGATGACCTCATTAATGTCTAGAAATATGCGAAGGGTGGGTGTCAGGAGCCAGGCTCTGCTCTATGTCATCTAGCGATAGGACAAGAGGCAATGGGTATGAGCTGGAACGTAGGAGGTTCCACATACATATCAGGGGAACTTCTTCCCAGTGAGGGTGACAGAGCACTGGAAGGGGCTGCCCGGGGGGGTTGTGGAGTCTTCTTCACTGGAGACTTTTAAAACCCGTCTGGACGTGTTCCTGTGTGACTTGGTCTAGGCGATCCTGCTGTGTCAGGGGGATTGGGGTGGATGATCTTTCAAGGATCCTTCCAATCCCTAATGATTCTATGATTCTATGATTCCATCTTGTGACTTCTGAGAAAGCAGTCAGCAGCAGGAGTCCCCCTTCTCTCAGCCATCCCACATCAGCCAAGCCAATTTTGGAACCCATTTACCTCACGTGGACGAGGTTCTCAAGGGCAACCACAGCAGGGCCATGCCCAGGCGCCTGGAATGTTTGCCATGGGTGGTTTATCTAAGGCAGTCTGATTGTGAAGGCCTCTGTGCAGCTCTTCCAAGAGCAGCAGTCCTCATTACGAGGCAGGCTGCAACAACTCATCAATCTTGAGCAAACGATAATTAATCAGCACCCAGAGCCATTTTTGCAAATACAAAACCCGATTGAAACAAACCAAAATAAGGTTGGGGGGGGCGGGGGAGAAGCCATAAAACACATGACAGAGCTGTTGGCACTTGCCAACTCCTCTTGATTAAACTTATTTTCACCTCCAGGTGCATACACAGGATGAGTTTTGTTAATTAAACCTGCCAGTCAACGCATTATGCATTCAATTAAAAAAGCCCGCTGCCTCGGTTTTGATGCAGCTGGTGACAGCCTGTGTTGCTCTAGTGCCCCAGTTCCAACGGGCAAGGGAGAGGAGAGGCTCCCAAATGTGGCCGAGCGCGGTGTTTGCTAATTGGACGTCCTCTCGGGGTCGGGCCGTTGGCTTTTTTGATCCTCTTTTCTTTCTGTTTTCCGAAGGCTCCAGCGTGAAGTGGAAGTGGAGGCAGCGAGCGGAAGAGCGTGTTCCTCTCATTTGGAAACCCAGATAGATGCTCGGAATATTCATGATAGACTCTGGCAAGGTTAAGAGATGAGGAGAGTGGCACCTAGATGCCATGGTGATGAATGCTGTGTGAATAGATTAGACAGAGGCCCTGAAGCTTCTCTGAATTGTGGGGTTTTTAATTTAGATGAAAGATAGCCTTTCTTCTTGAGGCATCACACTGAGAGTCGGCAGAGCTGGATGCAGGTCCTGGCTCTGCTACAGACTCCTTGCATGACCTTGAATAAATCCCCGAGGACCGAGCTTTAAAGGTACCCACAGTTGCAGCTTTCAAGCAGCAACCCTTGGCCACCTCTGTGCTCCTCATCTACCCACCAGTAACTGAAGGCTATTGCTTCTGCTGTGCCTACCACTCTCAGAGCTATTTATATGCAACCTGCTAAGAGCAGACAGCATCTCTCGTTATACCCTGCAAGAAAACCTGTTACGATGGATCTCCAGTCTCAGCTGGCAGACAGAATGAAAACCAGTAACACTCCTGACAAAGGAGATCTGTGGTTGCACACAACAGCTTCACAAGTTGCCTCACGCTGACATTTCGAAGCCTGCTGCATGCTGGCCACAAATAGGAGATGACCTACAACAGAGGTGACCCATCTGCCAGGCTCTGAGGCAGAGAATTCGCTTCTGTTCCACTGTCGCTCCTGTTTCCTCCGAGTCTCAGGCTTTTGATGCAGCTGCTTGTACTCAGCAGGTACAAGCCCAGCACTGGGTGTTAATGGCATCTCTCCAGCTCAGACCATGCTCTGGTTCTTGTGAGAATCTGGGAACTTTGTCAGAGTTTATCACAGAATCAGAGAGTTGTTTAAGTTGGAAAAAAACCTCTAAGAGCGTGGAGCCCAACCATGACCCCAACTGCCCCAACCCACCCTAAAACCTGGCCCTGAGCTGCAGATCTCCACCACTGTGAAACACATCCAGGGATAGCAATTCAAACCCCTCCCTGGGCAGACTCTTCCAAGGGGTGAGGACCCTCTCCAGGGAGAAGGTTTTCCTAATGTCCAACCTCAACTTCCCCTGGTGCTGCTAGAGGCCATTTCCTCTGGTCACAAAATCACACAGAATCACAGAACATTAGGGGTTGGAAGGGACCTCGAAAGATTGTCCAATCCAATCCCCCTGACACAGCAGGATCCCCTAGATCCAGTCACACAGGAACATAGGCAGGTGGGTTTTAAACATCTCCAGAGAAGGAGACTCCACAACCCCCCTGGGCAGCTCCTTCCAGTGCTCTGTCCCCTCACTGAGAAGAAGTTCCTTCCCATACTGGCATGGAACCTCCTCTGTTCCAGCTCACACCCATTGCCCCTTGTCCTATCATTAGATGACAGCTTGTTTCTTATGAGATCAACCCCCACCTCTCTGCACCCTCCTGTCAGGCAGTTGCAGACAGCAAGAAGGTCTCCCCTCAGCCTCCTTTTCTCCAGACTAAGCAGCCCCAGCTCCCTCAGCATCAACCCTCAGCAAGGTTTCTTCTCCAGAACATTCACCAGCCTCATTGCCCTTCTCTGGACCCTCTCCAGCATTTTAACATCTTTCTTATATTGAGGTGCTTAAAACCAAACACAGAGCACCAGTGGAAAGACCCCCAGGACACTGGCAACAGCATCAATTTCTCTGTGTGTGTGTGTGTTGTGCTTCTCGTTTCTTACTGCAGCTCTTGTTTGTCACTGGGTATCTTGTGAGTGATGAGGAGTGAAGCAGATACTCTGCAGACCCTCTAGACTTCACCTCTGTCCTAGAAGTGACAGTGGGTGTGGGGAACTGAACTTTGACCAAGGAGATCCCTCGAGTCTTGTATGTTTAACCAGACCATGAAAGGGAGAGGGATTTGTTGTTATTATTGTAACCTCCTTCGCTATCTGGTTTCCTGGCCCCTGCAACTGCTGGGAGCAACGGCCCAGATCCACCATGATGTCCCAAACACCAAATACTTCATAAATCCCAACAGCTATCTCTAGGGACCTGAATCCCATTGTCCACCAACTCCTAAGAATTGGCCCGAATCCAGAATGACTGAAGAGCACATCAGCACAGCCAGGTGCACAGAGACCAACAGCTGCAGCCACGTGGTCTTAAGTTTGGACAAAATGTTCTGCCCCTCCTCAAACTTCCAGTACAGGGAAGTAGTTAACTTTGCATGGAAGACATCTCACCAAAGAGTGATGGTTGTTTCACAGGATCCCAGAATGATTGAGGCTTGAAAAGCCCTCTGAGCTCAGCCAGCCCAGCTCAGGACCTAACATCACCACAGCGACCAGACCAAGGCACTAAGGGCCACAGCCAGGTGGCCTTCAGCACCTCCAGGGATGGGGACTCCACCACTGCCCTGGGCAATCCAGTCCAGGCTCTCATCACCCTTTGCATGAGGAAGAGCTTCCTAACATCCAACCTAACCCTCCCCTGGCAGCTTCAGGCCCTGCCCTCTTGTCCTGGGGCTGGTTGCCTGGGAGAACAGCCCAATCCTCCTCTGAGGGCAGCCCAAAGCAGATGCTGCTCCCAAAGGACATAATGTTGGCAAGAACGTGTGTGCTGGAGGAGACACTATGCCCCCAAGATCAGCAGCCCATCTGGTCCACGTATCCTGTGTGACCTGGGTGCTAGGGATGAACACGGGAACAGGATATGCACAGAGAGAACCCTTCATGCTTTGTCCTTCCAGACCCGAACACGGACGGTGGTTACATCAGGTCAAATCTCAACTTTCCACCTCAAAAGAAATGTAAAGTAAATATAAAATAAAAACAACAGGCAGTCCAAAGGAAGTTGGGCAACCTTGCTCTAGCCCATCAGTGCAACGGCTGCTGTCCTCTATCCACATTCATTTGCAAGGATAAAAAAAGAAGAAGAAAATTACTGGTCTACAAGCAACTGCTCTCTTCCCCTGACCTAGAAAATAATAATAGTTTGCATCTCTATAGCTTGTTCTGGCAGAGATCTCAAAGCACTTAGCAATCACTTATTAATCATTGCTCTCAATCAGATCCCTGCAAAGTGGGCAACCAGAGTCCAGAGCAGTCTGTGTGTTCCTGGAGATGCACTGGGACACAAATAAGCACCCAGGGAACCTGTGACCAAGCAATAAACCCGGCCAAATGGAAACAGCACCACTCCCCTCGAGTGATTAATGGCACAGGAGGAGGTGTGAGTTCCCCCTCTCCAGGCTGGGACAGCTCAGGGCATGGTCCAAGCTCCAGCATCCATGAGAAGAGTTTTGCACGGCTGTTCATCGGATCATCAAGATCATCAAGTCCAACCATCCTCCTCCACAACCTCCAACCACTAACCCATCTCCTCAAACACCCTGTCTGCCCAGTTGTTGAACCCCTCCAGGGATGGTGCCTCCACCCCCTCCCTGGGCAGCCTGTTCCAAGGGCTCCCCACTCTTTCTGGGAGGAAGTTTTTCCTGGTAGCCTCTGGTCCTTCTGAAAAAAACCCAGTTCTCTCTGTGCTGCTCAACTTCCACCCAAGGTTGCTCTTGTCCACTCTATGGAACAGAACAGCTGGGATGCTGAGCAGGTTCTGCGCCGAGCGGGGACACTCTGGCTGCGCGTTCAGCCTTTGGGCAGCTGCATGTGGAGCACAGGATGTGGGAAGGGAAAGGCAGGACGTGCCCAGGGTCTGTGTATGAATTCATCTCATCCCTCCAAGGCCTCACATGATTATTATTATTTCCATTCCTGACTCCTGTAGGCAACAACTGGAAGTCCTGCCCTTAGCACAGGTCATTGCCAGCAAATCACAGCTTCCTACAAAGATGTAAGCAGCGAGGGACGACCAGCATAACCAGAACAAACCCAGAGTCACTGAGCTCTCTAAGGGTAAATCCTCACTCCTCTAGCTCTTTCCTACCAGAAACACTCTTATTACTCTTATGGTGAATATGTCCAACACCTACACCATCGAAAGGACTGAACGAAGACTGGTTGAGCGTATTAGAGTTGATGGAAGAGTAATTGTTCCCTTTCCACTCCGACTTTGCACCCCGGGACTGTAATAATGTTTTACACTTATTAAATTAAGATTCTGTCTCCTTAAAGCAGGAAATATTCCCACTCGGTGGAACAGAGGCTGCAGCCTCTCTGTGCTCGGGTGGGTAGGAGGTGGGTCTGATTTGAATTACTGAGTCATTAGGAGAGCTGAGAAGCTTTGGGAAACACAAAACTGAGCTAGGAGCTTCGGTTGCTTGCAGAAGGGCCTCAAGACCTTGCAGTTCCTCTTACTTTCCATGGGGTCCTTTGCACACTTTTCAAAGCAAAGCCCTACTCCTGACCTACACGACTGTCACTACACTCAATTCTTCATAGAATCATTAAGGTTGGAAAGGATCTCTAAGACCATTAAGTCCAACCTACAACCCAGCACCTCCTTGACCACCAGACCATGTCCCACGCTGCCTTTTGAACACCTCCAGGGACTGCCCTGGGCACCCTGTTCCAAGGTTTAACTGCACCTGCACTAAAGACAATTTTCCTCATTTCTAATCTGAACTTTCCCTGGGGCAACCCATGGCCATTTCCTCTGGTCCTGTCAGCAGTTACTGGGGAGAAGAGCCCAACATGGGCCTCTCTATACTCTCAGGGAGCTGCAAAGGGTAACAAGGTCTCCTCTCAGCCTCCTCTTCTTCAGGCTGAACAGTCCTAGCTCCCCCAGCCTCTCCCCATCAGACCTGTTCTCCAACCCCTTACCCAGCCTTCTTGCCCTTCCCTGTCCCCACTCCAACACCTCAATGTCTCTCTTACACTGTGGTGAAGCACCACAAGTCATTGGGAGGTTTTCTCCATCTCAAATCCTCTATCCATCCTCAGGCCAGATGGCCCTTTAGTACAAACTGATCTCTTTGGGCCAGGGGCCAAGCCTGTTACCACAACTTCTTACAGGAAACATCCTTCTCTTTCCTGAGGTCTCAAAAGGATTCCTCCCTCCTGGCAGATGGCAGAGCTGCTGTGCAAGTCACATCTTGGCACTGTTACGGGCTGGCCCTACCAGGGGGTTTCTGGAGAACAGGACCATGAGGAGATTCACAGAGAGGTTTGGAGGGAATCACTGATGCAGAGGAAAGTGGGGAGAAGCCTTCGGGTCTCACGTGTCCGTCCCGTAACGCCAGTACCAAACGACATTCAGGTCAGATAGAACAGTTCAGACACTAGGGATGCTGACATCACCCCATCAGCCCCACAAAAGCAAGGCTTGCACACACCCTGCTCAGTCAAACAGTCACTCTTCTGGCCAGAAAAAAGGGGTCTTGGCTTCCTGATCCCAGTTCTCACACTCCCTGCAGGCTGGAGGGCAGGGAAAGCCCCATAACCCAGTTTCCATGTCTTGTTAAGTCCCTGTTTTCACCAGCTTCTCCTGCCTTTTGCTCTGGGGTGCAGCAACCCCTCACTTCTCCAAAAGCAGAGCACAGACCAGCGTGGTACACACCTCCCTGGCACAGTTCCACCTTGATGCCCTCCAAGCTGCTCTTTTTGTAACCTCATTCTGCACAAAAAAGTCTTCCCTACTCACACTCCCCGCTCCCTTTCCTAACTGACAGCCTGAGCCACTGCTCTGTGCCACGACTAACTTGCTGGGTGTCTAGCAGGGGCAAATCTTGCTCAGACAGCCAGAAGGCAGAAGTGAAACGGGGCACTGAGCTGCGTGAGGGAAGCTGAGAGCTGGAGTTCCAAGCTCAGCTCCAAGCTCAGTGCGGACCGTACCCACTAGATGGGGCAAAAACCTCTGTTCTGCTCGAAAAGAGCAAACCTCCCCCTGTGCTCCTCTCACCACAGCGTTGCCTGGCCCTAGCTAGGGAGAAGCAGACCAGGGCAGCAAGGGCTCAAGGTAAGAAAGTGCTTTTTTACCTCTAGCGGCTCCAGGCTGGAGCATCCCAGTGCTCCTGTATCCCCCACGTCCACTGCTGTTGCTACTGCTGGGAGTAAGCCTGGCCTCCACGGCAAAGCTGTCACATAGGAAAGGGATGCTCAGAGGATGCCGGGGTGCATCGTCCTGTGCATCACCCTGATGCTGCAGAGGAAGGACACGGGGCTGCTTGAGCGAGTCCAGCACAGAGACACAAAGATGATGAAGGGAGAGGAGCATCTCCCTGATGAGGAAAGGCTGAGGGAGCCAAGTCTCTTTAGCTTCAAATAAAAGGAGACTAGGGGTTACCCCAGTAATGTTGATAAATATGGAAAGGGAAGGTGTCAGGAAGATGGAGCCAGGCTCTGCACAGGGGTGTCCAGTGACAGGACAAGGGGTGATGGGTGTAAGCTGGAAGAGAGGAGGTTCCACAGCTATACGAGAAGGAACTTCTTCCCAATGAGGGTGACAGAGGTGGAAGGGGCTGCCCAGGGAGGTTGTAGAGTCTCCTTCTCTGGAGACATTAAAAACCCTCCTGGCCATGTTCCTGTGCAAGTGGATCTAGGTGATCCTGCTGTGTCAGGGGGATTGGACTGGATGCCCTTTTGTGGTTCAATCCCTAATGCCCTGTGACTCTGTGACCCTCTGTGGCACTGCACGCCCATGACACAGAACTGCCCTGACTGACAACTCAGAGTGTCATCAGTGTCATGAAGCCCGGGCAAAACTCAGTTCCAAAGAGGCTAAAAGTAGCTAGAGGAAGTAAAATAATAGTAACTCTTCCCTGCCAAAATTCTCCCACCCACACAAACATTTTGCTGAGCTCAGGCTGTTTCCTTCATCTGAAGACCCCTCTGTTCTGGTCACAGGAAAAACCTTTAATCGTGATGGTGTTAGGAGGTGCTTTAGGCTGGGCTCTGTGCTCAGCTGCACTTGGGGTGACTGTGAATGGAGAGTGGCAGAATCAAGATCCAAAGTCCATTAGAAATGAGTACAGTTATGGAGAAGGTCCCCAAATACCCATGGACCATCCAGAAACTCAAGGTGCTGACACACAAGCAAGAACCTGTCCAAAACCTTCTTGGAAAACACTTGGAAGATGAAGTTCAGGTATTAGGTGGGTTTTGCAAGCTGAACTATATAGCCCTGCCATCACCTCCCAGTACTTGGAAGGGGCTGTCAGAAGGCTGGGGAAGTCTGTTCCCAAGGGCAGGTAACGATAGGATGAGGGGTCATGGTTTGAAGCTGGAGAAGAGCAGATTGAGGCTGGCCAGCAGGAAAGAGTTGTGGAATCTGAGGATGGGGGATCCCTGGAACAGGCTGCCCAGAGAGGGGGCTGGAGGCCCCATCCCTGGAGCCATTCAAAGTCAAGCTGGCTGGGGCTCTGGGCAACCTGGTCTGGTGAGTGCTGGCCCTGCTTGTTGCAGAGTTGCACTGGCTGCCATTTGGAGGTCCCTTCCAACCCTAGAATTTTATGATTGCATGAAATCCCACCACACCATAATCCCAAACTTCACCAGTCCAGACCAGTATCTTGTTCAGCACCCAGAAACCACAGGTTTGCAATCACACTCATCCCATATCTCTCCTCCTGCAACAACTGGAGTGGAGCTCAGCTCCCCAGTCTGTAGGTAGTTACACTCAGTACAAATGAGCCTGAGCTTCACCACTGTCTCGTCTCCAAATGCCATCACTGCACAGCCAGCACCACCTGCATTTTCCCACCTCAGAAGGCTCCTTGTCTTCTTTTAGGCTTTAATGAGACCACGACCCCACAAACGAAATAACACTTCACTAAACTCCATGAACAAAACCAAACAAAACCTTGGCTTGGGCCACCATGACCTTGCACTCCGCAGCCAGGAAGAGCTGATTGACCAGCACAGCAGCAGCTCTTTTTCTCACCCGATTCCTCATTTCTCACCTGTGCAAAATCTGGCATGAGATGCTAAAAGGTTTTTGCATCCTTCAGCTTGCTTGGTGCCCTCACACCCCCTGCAGTGACTCATCACTCCCAACAGATTTCTCGAGACTGACCCGTTTGCACAAGGGAGCCTGATTCAGCACCCAGAACAGAACGAGGTGACTCACTGTGAGCCTGCCTGTCTCCCTGTGGAAATGCAGCTGCTCCCCATCACAAACACACTCATATTTTAACAGGGTGAAGGTTAAAGCCAGGGAATAAGAAATCATAGTATCACTGACCAGTTTGGGTTGGAAGGGAGCTCAGAGATTGTCCAGTCCCAACCCCCTGCAATGGGTAGAGATACCTCTCACCAGACCAGGTTGCCCAGAGCCCCATCCAACCTGGCCTTGAACACTTCCAGGGATGGAGTAGCCACAACCTCCCTGGGCAACCTGTTCCAGGGCCTCAGCACCCTCACAAGGAAAGACTTCTTCCTAAGATCTGATCTAAACCTCCTCTCTTTTTGCTCAAACCCACCCCCCTTGTCCTATCATTAGACTCCTTCATAAAAGGTCCCTCTCAAGCTTTCCTGGAGGGTCCCTTCTTGAAACTTGTCCAGGCTGAACAGCCTCGTTTCCCTCAGTTTGTCTTCAGAAGAGAGGTGCTCCATCATAGACTCACAAAGAGGCTGGATGCTCCCTCCAGGACTGACTCAGGGCACATAGGAATGAAGATGGTTAACTCAGTTTGCCTTGCCTTGCTCTGACTGGCTTGACTGTCTGATTTCTCTGCTCTTGTGCAGCTCCAAGGACAGCAATTCACACAATCCTAGAATGTCTTAGGCTGGAAAAGCCCTCTGAGCTCCAGCCCAGCTCAGGACCTAACATGGGCCAGACCAGGCTGTCCTGCAACATCTCCAGGGATGGAGACTCCCCCACTGCCCTCAGCAGTCCATTCCAGGCTCTGATCACCCTTTCTGTGAGGAAGAGCTTCCTAACATCCAACCTCAACCTTCACTGCTGCCAAGTCACAACCGTATCTGCCCCACTATGGAACCACCTTGCCCTGCTCTGAGAGGCTGCGTGTGCTTCGTGATCCCAATACACTAAGGTGGTCCCACTGAAGGTCTCATCTCACATCTGGAAGCCTTCTCCCCAGTCACACTGCTGGCCCACAGATGCTGTACCTCCATAAATTTTTTTCCCTCTAGATGTTTTGTAATAAATAATTGCAGGGCTTTCAGGGAGGAGGATAAATGGAATCAAGTCATTTGAGGCTTGCATTAAAATCAAGTGCTCTCAGCCCTCTTTACCTGACTTGCTGGAAACCTCCTCTTTGGCCCTGCTCCAGATCAATAGCTGAGAGTAGCACGGTGCCTGCTAAATAGCATCAAGCAAACCTACTCTGCATGGGAAGGATAGAAAGTCCATATTTCAGTGCTGAAGGAGAACTTGTGCTGAACAGGGAACTGCATCTCACCAGAGACAGGCAAATTTCATCAGAGCAGCTCCCCATCTCTTGAAGACATGACTGGAAAATATTTCTATGCAATATTCAGTGTGAGAAACCCCTTTCAGCACAGTTAAACGTAGGGAAGCTGATCCCAACTCGTATGTCTGCTTTCCCTATGGTGTCAAATCCAGAGCTGCGGGAGGATGTGACAGGCATCTGTCTGTGTGCCTGATCCTGGGTGCCCCATCTGCTATAAAACCAACTGTCTGGATTTGCTGGGGAGGTTTTATCCATCCAAAAAGTACCCAAATATTGTATGGATGCAGTAGAATCGTTTGGAAATAAAGCAGAGCTTCCACAGAGGCTGTGGAACCCACCCATTTGAAATACTTCCCTGAGACTACTAGGGTTCTGAGACTTCAGCCACCTGCCAAGAGCTGAGAGACAGCAGAACCAAGAAAAGGAGCCACTGTTGATCACACACCTCCAGCCTCCTTATCCATCCCTGTGAGAAACAACATACAGGAGCCACTGTGGGTTTGGGTTTTCACTATCATATGGGGTTTCTTCAGGGCAAAAGCTATAAAAATGTGCAGGAACACAAGTGCTGGTAGAAAAACTCATCTCTTGCCTGAAAACATCAGAGTGAACAACCACATTCCAGACTTCACAGCTTTGGGACCTGATTTGGTTGTTATTTACAGGCTGGTTTAAACACCATGGACTGGAATGTGAAAGGACAGGCACGACCTTGCCCTCTTGGGAGACATCTCTGTTCCCTTACATGGACTGTTCTTTCATAAAGAAGTCCAAATGTCAGTGTCCCAGGGCAAGTCCTCTTCTCGTGACCTCAGCCATATGGTACAAGCTGCCCAGAGCCACCTCACACTATACTCAGAGTTGAAAAAACAAGGCTGTGCCTCAGGAAAGTAATCAGATGTGGCACTGGAATTATCCAGTAATCCCAGCAACTCTTAGGAGGGAAGAAAATCACAGAACATTAGGGATTGGAAGGGACATCCAATGTTCATTCAGTACCCAACTCCCCTGTCACAGCAGGATCCCCTAGATCCACTCGCACAGGAACAGGTAGGTNAGAACTGGGTACAATATTCCAGATGTGATAGAGAGGGAGGAGAACTTCTCTTGATCTGATAACCACCCCCATTGTGATCCACCCCAGGATGCCGTTGCCCTCTTGGCCACAAGAGCACACTGCTCATAGTCATCCTGCTGGCCACCAGGACCCCCAGGTCCCTTTCTCCTACACTGTTCTCCAGCAGGTCAGTCCCCAACCTATACTGGTACCTGGGGTTGTTCTTGCCCAGATGCCAGACTCCACACAGCCCTGGTTATAGTTCATTCAATTTCTCCTCACCCAGCTCTCCAGCCTGTCCAGGTCATGGAAAAAAATCACAGAAAAAAATCAAGGAAAGGCAAAGAAAAGCTAGTCAGCAGGATTTGAGGGGACAATTTTGAGGAATGTGAGGCTCTCTGGCAAGGAAGAGAGGAAATTCAGTCATATCAGCCAAAACCAGAGGAAATACAGTAATATCAGCCAACACAAGAGGGAAGTGCAGCACCAAAATCCAGCCCACGGCAAGCAAAGAGCAACAGGCTTTCCTGCTGGGGACCACAGCATGAAAGAGATGGGTCATTTCACAGTAGAACATCTCCCTCCCCCTCACCTTGTGCTGATGACTGGACCCCAGGAAGAATTTCAAGCTTCAAGGAGGGGATTTTATGAACAGTACGGCAAGCTCTGATGTGTTGGAGTAGCCACAGTCTCCAACTACTTAAGCCCCAGTTAAAGTTCAATCGGACTGTGTGGAGGTACTTTTGTAATTATCCACATCCTTTCTCATCTAAATTCAGCCATTTCATCAGCAGAATGACAAGACAAGGTATGAGATGGAACAGAGGAGGTTCCACATCAAGATGAGATGGCACTCCCTCACAGTGAGGGTGACAGAGCCCTGGAAGGGGCTGCCCAGGGGAGTTGTGGAGTCTCCTTCTCTGGAGACATTTAAATCCCACCTGGACCTGTTCCTGTGCGAGTGGATCTAGGGGATTCTGCTGTGGCAGGGGATTGGAACCAGATGATCTTTTCAGGTCTTTCCCAATCCCTGATGGTATGTGATTCCATGATTCTGTGACCTAGAGCAGGAACCTGAATGCAGCCACTTAGGACTTTTTTGTCTGCTTTGTCAGAGAAC
The DNA here is from genome assembly GCA_013400115.1 of Rhinopomastus cyanomelas. Taxonomy (NCBI): domain Eukaryota; kingdom Metazoa; phylum Chordata; class Aves; order Bucerotiformes; family Rhinopomastidae; genus Rhinopomastus; species Rhinopomastus cyanomelas. The sequence goes on along the minus strand of VXBP01000220.1, from coordinate 131,874 downwards.
CTACCTACATTAAATCCTACCAGATTTAATGGACATAATGAGCTTTCAGACTGTACTTTGAACACAGTCACAATAATTCTCCTCCTGAATGATTCAACAGAATGATTGCAAAAGCTTTGTCAAAAGCTCAGTGGCACCCAGTGACAGGACAAGGGGCAATGGGTGTGAGCTGGAACAGAGGAGGTTTTACATAAAGATGAGAAGGAACTTCTTCCTGGTGAGGATGACAGAGCACTGGAAGGGGCTGCCAGAGGGGTTGTGGAGTCTCCTTCTCTGGAGGGGTTTAAAACCCTCCTGGATATGTTCCTGTGCAATCTAGGTGATCCTGCTGTGTCAGGGGGATTGAACCAGATGATCTTTTGAGGTCTCTTCCAATCCCTAACGTTCTGTGATTCTGAGAAAACTCCTCAGCAGCAGCAGCATCAAGTGGCTCTGGTGCCTGTTCCTTAGCAGCCACTGAGCTCTTTCCTGTTCTTCTGGGGTTCCTGATCTGACCACTGAACCCTTCTGCAAGGACAACTCTGTTTCCTACCCCTGCCCACTTTGCAGCAGGTCTGTGCTCACTGGCGTGCAGGAGCAGCCCCCACAGCAGGCTCTAGCTCCTCGATCAGGCAGCAGCTTTGAGTTCAGTCGCAGTGAGTCGGGGGCTGCTTTGAGCTCAGCCTAACACCACGGATGCCTGCAGGGCAACAGACCATCTACCCCAACCCGAGTGAAACAGCAGTTCCCTTCAGAAGTAGGAAGCTCAAAGCGTTCATCCAGACTTTGTGTTCTTTAAAGTGAGATGTATACAGTGTGGAAACGTTCCCCGGAGTCAAACAGAATGAGAAACAGATGGGAAATTATTTGCAAACAGGAACTCTCTTCTTTCCTTGTTTGCTCGCCTTGTTTTGTTTACCCCTCCGAACCCTAACAAGAAACACCAGGAACATGACACCACTGCGAGCTACTTCAGCCTCGCAGAGCTGGCCAAACGAAACTGCAAAGCAACACGCTGGGTTCTGTGGGGAAGGCAGCGGGTCTCACCTGGGGCCCCCGTCCAGCAGACGCCGGTGCACGGCCTCAGTTCCATACTCCTGCGAGTACAATGAGCCTGTGCCGAGCACAGGGCTTCCACACATGTGTTCTCTTGATTGGCCTGAACTAGTAAACCTTGATTACTCTTTCTGTGGATGACAAGAGCAGGGTTTTATTGGGGTTCGGACTGGATGTACTGGATTTGCTGCACTGCTCACTCAGAGAAAGACAGTAGCAGCTGAAATTGAAGCTCTGCAGAGATTTATGCTCTCAGGCTGTAATTTTCATAGAACCATAGAACCATCAGGGATTGGAAGGGACCTCGAAAGATCATCTAGCCCAATCCCCCTGACACAGCAGGATCACCTAGACCAAGTCACACAGGAACACATCCAGGCGGGTCTTAAACATCTCCAGAGAAGGAGACTCCACAACAACCCTGGGCAGCCTGTTCCAGTGCTCTGTCACCCTCACTGGGAAGAAGTTCCTTCTCATATTGATGTGGAACCTCCTCTGTTCCAGCTCACACCCATTGCCTCTTGACCTATCACTAGATGACACTGAGCAGAGCCCGGCTCCATCCTCCTGACACCCACCCTTCACATACTTATAGACATGAATGAGGTCACCCCTCAGTCTCCTCTTCTCCCAGCTAAAGAGACCCAGCTCCCCTCAGCCTCAGATCACAGAATCACTAAGACTGGAAAGGACCTCCAGCATCATCATGTCAGTCAATGGTTACATGGAGCTGCACGCACTGGAATTTAATTTTCAGAGAACAGCCTCTGTCTTTGAGCTCTTCCTTATAACAAAGATTTAAATGCTAAATAAATGGCAAGCACTTGCAGCTGAGGCAGGATGTTGGATGATGCTCATTCATACTGAAATTAGAGCTTGAAGTTCCTCTCCAGCTACACCAGTGTGTCTCTGACGGACACACACGGTCATGTAAAAGAATCCTGCCCTAAAAATGTGCTTTATTAAAAGGCTCTTCTCCAGAGAGGACTCTATAGTCGACATTAAAGATGGGTCTCTGGTGTTCCTAAGCAAAACAGAACCATAGAAGTAGGGGTTTGGGGCAAATTTTGCTCATCTCCACAATTCCTGCTCTGCTGCAGATCTTTGTGTTTCAATGACCTTTGTGAGACTTGGTTCATCATTTTCACTTTTGCTTTTAAGCACTTTCGTTCTCTGCTCCATTCCAAGGCTGTTGCCTTGTCCAAAGAGGGGAAAGTTAAAGCCCTAAAATAACTCAAGAAAAATGAGACAAGGAACTAAACCCAACCTTAGCATCACTCCGCTGCTTTAAGTCTGGTGTCTCCTGACTTTGAGACTAAACCAAATCATCAATCTTGAGACTAAACCAAAACTCCAATATCTTTCCAAACAATTCTGCAGAAGAATTAGGAAGATTTCAAGGGACCATAAACACCCCCTTCCCTTCCTTTTCAAGATGAATTCAAAAATACTTTCAATCAAGTAAATGTGTTTTGCTTGAAGGAATTTGATAAGGGCCTCACAGATGATGCAGGAGTGCTCAGGTGGCCTGAATGGTCAGTGGCATCCTGGCTTAGGTTAGCAATAGTGTGGCCAGCAGGATGAGGGATGTCACTCTCCCCCTGTACTGTGCACTGGGGAAGCCTCCCGTCAAGTGCTGGGGCAGCTCTGGGCTCCTCACTTCAAGGAAGAGATTGAGGAGCTGGAGCAGGTCCAGAGGGGCAACGAGGCTGGGGAAGGGACTGGAGGGAAAGGCTGATGAGGAGAGGCTGAGGGAGCTGGAGGTGTTCAGCCTGGAGAAGAGGAGACTCAGAAGGGACCTTCTCCCTGTCTACAACTCCTTGAAGAGAGGTTGTAGTCAGGTGGGGGTCCTGGGCAACCAGCTCCAGCACGAGAGGACAGAGCCTGAAGCTGCCAGGAGAGGGTTAGGTTGGATGTTAGGAAGCCCTTCCTCAGGCAAAGGGTGATGAGATCCTGGGATGGGCTGCCCAGAGCAGTGGTGGAGTCCCCATCCCTGGAGGTGTTGAAGAACAGCCTGGCTGTGGCCCTGAGTGCCCTGGTGTGGCCGATGTGGTGATGTTAGGTCTTGGGCTGGGCTTTCCCAGCCTCAGTAACTCTGTGATTCTGTAAACAAATCACAACAACAACAACAACCCCCTAAAAATTAAACCAAAAGCAAAAGTGAGAAAGAAAGGGGCTTTGCAGAATTGCTGCAGACTTTGTACAACCTCCAGCAGACCAGCATGTTTGCCTGTGTGTGGGAGCTGGGGAAATCCCAGCAGCTTTCTATTGTATCTCCTCATTTCTGGGCTCGTTCCCACGCGAATAAATAGTCGTCATCACAAACCAGATTCAGACGAGTGCGGCAGAAACAGAGGTGAAACCCTACTGACAAGAGAGCCGGTGCTCAAGATGGTTCTTGCACACGGGCTGCAAGTTGGGAGCCCATTAATGTTCTGTTTGCTCAACTGTTCTTCCACTCACAGAGGTTAGGATTAGGGGGAGCAGACTATGACAGGACTTCGCCGGCCGTGCTGCTCGAGCACTGCAGCACTGGATTTCAGTGCTGATATGACAGGATCATAGAATCCTAGGGTTGGAAGGGATCTCCAAGGGTCATCTAATCCAACTCCCCTACAAAAAGCATGGCCAGCACTCATCAGACCAGGTTGCCCAGAGCCCCAGCCAGCCTGCCCTTGAATGGCTCCAGGGATGATGCCTCTGCTCCCTCTCTGGGCAGCCTGTTCTGGGGACTCTCAGATTCAAAACCTTTTTCCTCCTGTCCAGCCTCACTCTGCCCTTTTCCAGCTTCAAACCATTTGTGTGCTCATTTACCAGTGGCTTCAGTTCTGTTTGGAAATCCTACCTCTGGTGCTGAGCAGAGGCTTCAACAGCATCTAAATGCTCTTCCCAGCCCCCACTCTCTCCGTCAGCTGCTCTGCTGCAACAAGCAAGTCTGCAAGGAAAGGAAAATCTGCTGCTCGCAGCTATTTGTCAAATATATGAAAGAACACAGAGCTGCACAGGTCAGGAGAGGGTAAACTCTGTCTTTGCAGAGCCTCAGCTACCCCTCACTACTCCTACATCCATGGTTTGTTCCTCCTCTCACAGGATCCTCCGGTGCCTGCTAACCGAACACGTCTCAAAGCGCTGTAAAACACCACTGTGGTGGCTTCAGTTTCCTTCACACTGGGCTCAAAAGTTAGGGGAATGCTCTGGGGGTCACCTCCTGCCCTCTGCTCTCCAAGCGAAAGACCTGAAGGACACTTCTGCCTCTTGGCAAAGTCACGCCTGAGGTTCCTTCTCGGCTCCACAGCTCTGTGCACAGCTGAAGGGATCAGGATGAAATTAAAGTTGGTTTTGTACAGAATGAGGAAAATACACTCCAAATGTGAAGGAAATCCAAGCTAGAAAAGCAAATTCTCCTGTGCCTGTGGCCAGCCTGGATCCTCCAGCCCCAAGCCCCAGCTGCTCTGTGTTGAAGCCAATAGTGCTGCGACCAGCCCTGGGACCAAGCCCACCCCCACACCTCCAGGTCTGCAGCAGAGTTTGGAGTCACAGCCCTAAGGCAATAAAAGCTGGAGATGGATAAAAAATCCTGGGTCCTTCGGGAGAGCTCTGCAGCCCTAATGAATTCTCCCAGAGCCCAGATCTCACGGCAGAGGGCTGAGGTGAGGTGGATGTAGTGAAGGGTGAGAAAGTCCTTTTGCAGCCTTCTGGACAAAATACAAGATCCTGTTCTATAAACCAGCTGCTCTTTCTATTTTTAAATACTCTGGAGGGACTCAAATATTGCGGTGATGAGAGAAGAGGAGGCCGGTGTAAGTACCTAGGCAGATGGATGCTTAGCAAAGGAAGGAAACTATTCCTGCGGGAAGGAACTGCCAGAAGTGCTTATTCCAGGTCGATTATCAAAGCCCAGGCAGGTAAAAGATCCGGAGAGAGGTGTTTTAGGCTGTGGGACCAAGCTAGGATCAGGAATGCTGTTCTGCCACTTTCACCGGCAGCAGTCATTCCAAACTCCTGGGATGGGCGTCAGAACACAGTCACCGCCCACAGAGCGGTCCCCGGCTACAGAGGGGACAGGCTGGAGCTGGCTAAACTCTCCGGTCTTCGCTCTGCACAAACTCTGACTAATAATCTGACTCAGTTTTCACGCTGTTTGCAATCAGGCGTGAGGCAGCTGTTAATTTTTCTCCGTGATAAATCACCGTTTCTTGACACTTGCAAACGGAGGAGACCAAAATGAAAGAAATGAAAGAAGAGAGGGAGGAAAGTGCTGAGGGGGGACCTCGTTGTATTTGCACTTATTCACATGCGTGCTGACACGCAGGCAAACAATCAAAGGATGGAAACGAGACGGGAAAGGCTGTAGCCCTTCTTCCCACCAGCTGCCGAAGGACCTGTGGTTGCCATGTGGAGGATCTCTGTAGGTACAATGACTTCACCGTGAGAATCGTTGCAAGATCAGTCTCAATGTCTAGGAAACCATGATCTTGCCCTTGTCCTTCATTGTTCAGCTCTTTCTCAGTGTTTGCCTTATGGCAGACTTTGTCTCTTGGGGAAGGAGGGAGAAGGGACAATCCTTCCCCTGCTGCTCCTACAAAGGAGGTGCTGGCCCTGAAGGAGCTCCACATCCTGTCCCTGTCCCCTTCCCTCCCTCCCCCCCCCCGGGGCGACGACACAATTCAGTTGGTAATAAGTCAAAAGCAGAGCCTGGAACAAGGACTTTTTGAAAGAATCTGACTCCTATTTTTAAGGGAGGGAAGCCAGGCAGGAGGAAAGCAAAGCCCCTGCTCCATTTCCTGCTGTTGTGCTGTTTGTTTCAGAATATTTTCATTGTTCCAGCGTGAACCCTTTGCCTGTGAGGAGGGAGCATCAGGCTGGGGAAAGGGCTAAATCTGGCTCAAACTCCTCAGGAGCCTGACCTCGTCCTATTAAAGGACAGAGCAACACTCCTCCTCACTGCCCAGCACAGTGTGTCCAATCACCCCCCCCAAGCTAAATGTGAGTTGCATTGAAGGGTGTGATAGAAATAATCCCTTAGGAACGTGTTTTCCTGTAGGTACAGGAACAATCATAGAACCATTAGGGATTGGAAGGGACCTCGAAAGATCATCTAGTCCAATCCCCTTGCCACAGCAGGATCATATTTGAGTTTCACCCAGGAGAACAGAAGAGCACCAAGAACACAGATGAGCAGGAATCATAGAACCACAGAATGGCCACAGTTGCAAGGGACTCCAAAGATCACCCCGTTCCAACCCCCCTGCACACGCAAGGACACCTTCACTAGCCCAGGTTACTCAGGGCCAACCCAGCCTTCCTCAGTCCCAGAGACGGAGCAGCCACCACCACCTTGGGCCACCAGTTCCAGCATCACAGGACAGAATTTGTTCCTCAAGTCCAACATCGATCTCCCCTCTTCAAGCCTGGAACCCTTTCCCCTCGCCCTCTTGCTATGCAGAATCCACACGCTTGCCTGGCTTTGGGCACCCAGATCTGATGGGCTGAGGTGTGGAAAATAATTAGCAGTAATAAAAAGACCCATAAAACGTCCAGGATCCAGCCAGCAGAGGTAAAGCCACGTGAAAAGGGAAAATGAGAAAGGTTTCAGGTGAAAATCTGTCAACCTTTTGAGCTAAACTGCACGTCACAGCTTTCACACAGAAACAACCCGGCATTCCCAGCTTTTCCCTACAACCTCTGTTACTTTGGGGTTTAGGGGGTTTTTTTTACTTCACTTTCTACTCCTCTTTTCTTCCCTTCTCCTCTTTGATCACTAAGACAGTTTCCATTTTCAGCTTTCTGTCCAAAACCCAATATTTAAAGACAAGAAGGTGGGAGGAAGCACTTCATTTCGCGGCACATATGTGATTGTTGGGGAATAAAGGGGCTGTTTGTCAGGGAAAGGGATTTAACGTAAACACACCCGGCCAGATCAAATGCAGAGGCCCTCACTAGCACTACAAGGACATGAGGTGGTTCTCTTAGGCTTCAAAAGTCCTTTCAAACCAGTCTGCAGCCAGTTTCACTGATAGATTATGAATTAGACCCTTAGATGTGTAAACATCCTCTTTTCGGGTTTGTTGTAGCATCTTTGATGCTTCCAGTGGAGTCGGCTGCAGCAGCTCAGCCAACCAGCAAAACTTCAAGGATTATAACTTCTGCTATGGGGATTATTTTTAATTGATGAAGTGAATCTGTCACAGCTAGAGGAAAGCGATTCTCATCTGGGCAAAGTCCCTGGAAGCCACTTCCATAGCAAATTGTGTTTTTATTGTTATTTCCTGATTGAGTAATACAGCTGGAGCAAAACGAATCCCCAACAAACCACGCGTGAGCTAAGTCAGACACAACGGTCCTCGCAGCTTTCTGCTGGCTGCAGATCCCTGCGCACCGGTCGGCTTCCCCCGGCAGCTGCCTGCAGCGCTTGTCTGGGTCAGGGTTAATTTAGGATTTTCATCTTCCCCTTTTCCCAGGTCCAGAACGAGCCGCATCTTTGTGGGGCTCCTGGCACGGCTGGCTATGAGCTCATCAGTGACAAACACTCCTGAGGGCTCTGGCAATGCAGTTTCAGAGCAAATATTGTTATTAATAAACCTTAACTCTCCTCCTCCCATTAGAACAGAACAGATCGGGTGCCCGATCCCCATTTCACGGTTGCAAAATGTCCAACAGGGCTAAAACCCGTGACTAAGCCTGTCTTAGCTTTACCCAGTGGCCTTAATGAAGTTCTCACCAATTAATAGCAGGGTAAACGAAAGAACTGGTGCCTCAGCAACATCAAAGGGGTTTCAAGGGGCTTTAAGAAATGAGCAAGTGGGGCCCTGTGCAAGGTCCTTCTGGAGCTTTAATTTTTCATGGCACTTATTAGTCCAGCCCGTGCAGGGATGACTTTGCTGTCCTGTTGTCCTGGCAGGATAGATCTGTCATTGCCAAGGTTGCTTTCCTTCTCCAAAGGAAACCCGTTTGATAGAAAAATCCTCTTAATGGATTTTCTTCCTCTGCAGGGTTGTTGTTTCACAGATTCCCTCGAGCTGAGTCTGCTCTGGGAAGATCATCGGGGATATCTGCTTGTGTCTAAGGGGGAAGCGAGGAGGCTGCGGGGTGCGTGGTGGTGGCGAGGAGGCAAAGAAGGAGGAGGATGCCTTTTGCCACATGTAAACCCTTTGGTTTACACCAAAGTGAAGTGGGAACTGAAATACAAGTAGGAAGAGAGCGGCGCTATTTGTCCCACCCAGCCCGTAGGAACATGTGGCTTCGGTGTGGGAGGGGAGAGGAGCACAGCTTGCACCACAGACCTTGGCTGGGAAGGGCAGTCCCTGCCCTGGAGCTGAGATGCTCTAAGGCCACAGATTCCGAGAGAGAGGCTGGAGGAGGCTGAGCAGGATGCAGGGAACACGCAGCTGAGGTGGAAAATCGGGAAGGGACTCTCCGGCTTGTTTGTAAAACTGAAGAGGGACTGTTTAGCAGGGACTCTGGGGACAGGACAAGAGGGGTGGTTTCAAGCTAAAAGAGGGGAGAATTAGATTAGGTATTGGGAGGAAATTCTTTACAGTGAGGGTGCTGAGGCTTTTGCCCAGAGAGGTTGTGGCTCGAAGTGTTCAAAGTCACTTTGGATGGGGCTCTGGGCAACCTGGTCAGGTGAGAGGTGTCGCTGCCCACGGCAGGGGGTTGGGACTGGATGGTCTCTGAGCTCTCCTCCAACTCAGACCGGTGTGTGATTCTATGACCTACTGGAGCATCCAACTACACTGCGTTTAAACACTAAACACCACCACGTCAAAGCAGTGTCGAGCGGCACACGGAGCCCCCAGAGAGCCCCTCACCCTGCCTCTCTCTCCTGCGTAGCTGGGTCCACGCTGCGCGGATCTTCGCCACCAAAGTAATTATTAAAAAGCCCCCAATTAATCGCAGCCCGCGTGCTTTTATTTCTCAGAGCCGCCCTTCCCTTCTCCCAGCAGCATCACCCAGAGCAGCACAGGGCATCCCGAATCCCCCTCGACCACCACCCCACCCCGAGGGGTGACAACGCCCGCCCGGGGGCGGCTCCAAGCGCGGGGCGGGAGCGCTGCTGCGGTAGCGGCGGGGGCTGCGCGGGGCGGTGCGGGCGGGGGAAGCGGGGCGGCTGCGCGGGCGCGGGAGCGGCTGTGCCGGGGGGAGGGCCCTGGCCCGGCCGCGGCCCCCCCCGGCGGGCGCTGGGCGCTGCGGGCTGTGCATGGCCCTGCTGTGCGGGAGGCGATGGCTGCGTGACGATGGCCCAGCGCGGGCAGCCCGCACCGCACGCCATGGCCGCCAAAGAGGAGCTTTACAGCAAAGTCATCCCCCGGCGGAACCGGCAGCACCGCGCGGGGACCATCAAACATGGCTCGTCGCTGGAGATCCTCCTGTCCATGGGCTTCCCCAAAGCCCGAGCGTAAGTAGCCGCACGGATTTCCCGCACGGCCCCCCCACCTCGCGGGTCTGCTCCCCAGCTCGCTGTACGGCGGCGAGAAGCGACGGGCGCGGGGCTGCTACGGTGGCTGCGGGAGGAGCGAGCTCCGGCTGCCGGGGGACGCGGGGCAGCGGCGGGATGCGCGACCGGAGAGACAGCGCGGGGATGCGGGGGATGCGCTGCGGACCAAGGGCTGCTCCGGGACGCTTCTCTCGGTGGCTGCGAGAGCCCTGCCCCGGTCCGGGGTTCCGGAGAGGCGGCAGGTGCCAGCCCGGGTCCGACCCATCCCATCGCGGGTCCATCCCCTCTGTACCCCCCGGCAGCACCACCGCTGCAAAGTTTGGGATCTCCAAGGGAGGGTGGATAATCAGAGCCCACCGTGCCCGTGAGATGAAAATAGCGAGTGGGATTGCTTCACCCGGGAGATCTTTAATCCTGGTACAAGTGAAGCAAAAAGGAAGAGTGCATTAGAAGAAAATTCCCTTAGCCGGCGTTGTAGGTTTTTCTTGTCCAATTTAGCGATGCCCTGGTAGAATCGCCTTGCATGTGCTTATCCTTTAAATTAATTAGGCAGCACCCTAATGAAAACTTAATAATGCCTCTCCCACTGAGTCATCAAGTGGGACTGGGGGCTTTAGGATGTGAATGAAACTGTTGTTTGGGTTTTCTTAATACACACGGACAGTTTTAGGGAGGAGTGTCATCCGTGGGTTCCTGAATTGCCATGGATCCCCCAGCATGTAGAGGACAATCTAATGTGTGGTTTCCATTGTCCTGCTTAAAGCTCCTTAGATCTGTCAGTGAGCTTTTAGTTTTCTATTGAAGTCGACGCAGAGCACTTACACACGAAGAATGAAAATAGAGATAATAGGAGACTGGTGACTTCATGCTCTGCTCGTTTTGAAAAACAGATGTGCGTCTGTCAGAGCATAAAACCAGCCTGATGCCGTGAATGAAACTAGTTACTACCTGTACGACAGCGCTGACAGTCAGTCAACCCTCGTCTAACCTAACCTTTACCTGAGGAGTGAAGGCTGTGGTTTGTGTTCTCGCCCAAGGAAACACTCATGTTTGACAAAAACGGGCTCAAATCTTTGAGGCAAAAGACAGGGAAAATGAAATATCCGGTAAAATAACCAGCTTTGATGCTAAAACCTGTTTTGATCCTGAATTCAAGATAGGATGATGTAACCCTGTTTGACAGCTCAGCTGTCTGCTGGGAGTGGGGGACCACATCCCCCATCTGAATTGGCAATTAGTGACCCTGTTCCACCCTACTGGAAATACTACAAATAATTCATCATTAAAATTCAGAGAAGCAGCAAAACCGGAAATAAACCCAAACAACTATGTACTGCCACCAAGGGTACAGTATGGAACAGCACATGGGGTCGGAAGCGAGAGAGATAGGGCTGTGTGGCAGAAGGACATTCCCTAAAGGTCACCGCTTCCCAGGAGCTGCTTTTTGACTCACAGCATGTTACCGAGTTGCCACCGAGGACAAAAACCCACCCGCTTCTCCCAGATACAGTATTTGAGACGGAGCCTTAGAGTAAAGCCCTCCTGAGCCTTCTCCCCAGCCTCTGCCACCCCTGTTTTCTACCCCAAAGGCACTGTTACAACAGGAGACAGAATTCAGCGAAAGCGGGGGATTTCGGATCTGAGCCCGTAGATCCCAGTACAAACACGAGCCAGGCTGATACTTAAAAGTGATGACCATCTGTTTGGGTGGCTTATGCAAAACAAAGCTCCAAGTTGTCAGACTAGTCTGTCAGGCATGTCACAAAATGCCGCCACTGCTGGCATCGCTTGTTTCCCGGGGATTGCTTGGGGCAGGGGACAGAGAGGACTCCTGAAGCCAGAGTAAGGGACACAGGTAAGGGATCTCCAGCTACCTGTAGGTGCTGTTTTCAGATGTAGAGTTGAGACAGCACAGGGATCCTGGGGAGTACTCACATTGCCTAACTTCCAGCTTCTAATTCAGCTAAAACAATCAACGGTGAAAGATTCTACATGATTTCCAAGTATTACTGGATGGTTTGTGTAGAGTAGCTCGGTCAAGGGTAGCAAACGGTACGAGACAGGCTGCAGCCATGAGAGGATGTCGTAGGCGTTTACACTTGAGAGCAAAACTGCCCATGGAGCCTTTGTTCACATCAAGGCACTGCTAAATGAGCCTCTATTTGTCCATCCTTCTTGTGGTTTATGGGGAACGCAGGATAAAGGGGCCATCAGAGAAGGGCATATCCTTCCTTTCCAAGCTAAGGTAAATTGAGAGCAAGAATTGGAATTAATGGAGCTTTGCTGATGTCAGTGTCCCACAGCACAGACCCTGGAGGTTTTCCCTGCTCTCCCACTAAGATGCATGACAGCACAGGGGGAAGAGCATCTCTGTTGTGTGCTCCTGGCGGATGTCTGTCTGTCCCTTCTTCCCAGCAACAGCCTCAGTTGAGCTGGGCTACTCTAAATTACAAAGTGATGCAGTGCTGTACAAACCACTTGTGGGTGAGTTGACCTGTGGATGGCAAACCACCGGAGTACATCATTGCTTTGGACTGTTACTGTGAAGAGCTGTCCTGTGTTGGTTTAGGTTTTGGTGTCAGTACATAATCATCAGGGTTTCTCATTTTGCTATTAGTCCATTATATGGTGAAGTCACATCTGAGGAGGTTGTCCCTATCCCAAGTAGTTCCTGATGCATATGTGCATGAAGATATAAATGTGTAAGATTTAAACTGGAGTTTTATGTGACTTGAGAATTCAAGTCACAGCCCCAAGGTGCTGCTGGAGAAGAGATCCAGGCATAGAAAAATGCAGATAATTCTCTAGCTCCTGTCATTACTCCAACTGCGTAAATCGCTGTGAAAAGAACCCTGAAATTACAGGTTGTAGCACAGGAGATGAGCTCTGCCCTTGGCACAGGAGGCAAAGCTCCCCAAAACTAAACTGATTCTCCTTCCAGTCATCTTAAGCTGAAAAGTGGTCAGAGGACTATCTTCTACAGACAGGTCTATAAGGTTGGCTCAGCGTGTACTGCTGTGCTCCTGGGGGGATCTGCTGGTGCTAGACATCATCACAAACACTTCCCCCTCATGAAATGGAATAGGCAGGAATCTTGTACAGTTCAGCATGAATCAACTTCACTGCTTCCCCTGTGCTACGCATTTCCTCCTTCCTCCTTCCCTCCCTCCCACGAAAGACAACCTGGCTTTAACTCTACGTTCATGAGCACCGCTTGGAGTTCATTCATGGAGCTCCACTGTGTTTCCCCCAGTGCTGAATGGAACCAAGCCAGTCTGCTTTTCATTTGGTTTCTCAGAGTATATTTGCGAGTATTAAGGGTTTCATTATTCTCAGAGAAAAGCAGCTCGAGATCCCGTTTACAAACAGAAGAATCTTCTCTTGTGTTTTGAAAATGTTTTCCAGGCTGCTAAAACATGTTTTGCCTAGTAACAGACTTAGCAACATCGCAGCGTTTCGGCACAGAACGGCTGCAAAGTCTCTCGTTCCTTTAGGGTTCGAGCTGAATTTAGGAAAACACCGCGTGGAAAAAGGCGCTGCAGACAGTCATCGGGTTTTGCAGGAGGTTCTGCTCCTCCGTGGCTTTGCCTTCAGGGTATTAGCTCTTCACAAATACTCTTGGCTGAATTTCATCCTACTACAAAGGACTGTGCCCACAGGCATCCCCTAAGTCCCACTTGAGACCAAGCTTTACAAGGGTTTACGTGATTCACAGTGACTTGTGTTGGCCTGGGGTGTGGAGGGGAGCCCCATCCCTAGTGAAGAAGTTGATGGATAGAAATGTTTCTGGAGGCAACAGGTGAACAGGCTGCAGTGAAGGCGGATTTCCCAGTTTGTTAACAGCTACTGAGTAGAAAATCCAGGTATAGTAGCCACAAGGGCTTAGGCAAAAGCTCCCTAATGCTCAGTCTATGCTCCTCGTTCAAGACCATGAGTTTTGGGCTTGGACAAGGCGACTGGACCGTGCCGCAGAGAAACGATCTAACCAAACTAATTCCCGTCCTGCCTACCAGCCATCAGGCCAATGGGGGATTTTAAGTAGCCCCTCTGTGGGAAGCGTTTGGGACCTGTTTGCACTCTGCAAATAGTGAAAGAAGAAGAACTCGTGGAGGTGCAGCCTTTGTCCAATCACTTGGACAAGCCCAACTTTCCCTGCTGCGGCCGTCCCTTGCCACGTGGCTGTTGAAGCCTTTGTGAGAAGCTGCCTGTCCCTTTGCCCACGCTGGGGTTTAGCAGATTGGATTCTGCATTGTAACTGGAGCAACAGCTTCAGCAATTAGCTGCTCTGGTTCCTGTAGTGTGATGCTAGGTTCAGCACCGAGGCCTCAGAAGGACTTTGTACATCTGTGCTGGAAGGAGTCCAGCAGGTCTGCACTGCGCAGTGAGCACGGATCCTGTGCAGAGGGAGCAGCTGCCAGGAAGGTGCTTTGGAGTAAGGCTTGAGCAGACCTTCATTTGGGACAGAGTCCCATGGCTGCTCTGCACGTGGATGTCTTTTTCTTTTTTCATTAGCTTTATCACAGATTTCTGCTGTGGGGCTGAGAGGGATCTCTGTGCTGTTCAGACTGTTATGTGCCAGCAGCTCCACTGTGTGTGGTGGGGGCAGATCTCTGACAGACTAACTTTCAAGATTTAAAGTGATAAAACTTAGAGGGCTCTTTATTTCCACTGTGCAGTCTGGAAACTGAGGCACAGGGAAGCTTAGACATCATCAGGTCTGTAGTTAGGCTGGGACTTGCTCATGAATCTGCAGGGTTTCAGTCTGTTAGCTTAATCTAGTCTAAGTAGAACATCTATTTCCATGACATTGTACACAATTTTCAAACAGAGAGAGAACTTCTATTATCAGAGGCTGAAGAAGTCATTCCTGTGATAAGATCACCCTCTAAAATGATAATGGCAGCAGGTCTGCATATTACCTCAGTGATCCAGGGTACTGTTGTACAGCACTGCCATTAATCACACCCGATAGCTGGGAGAAGCAGAACAATCACAGAGGCAGGTCCCATCTCGACAAAGAAAAACGCTTCTGCCACAAACATTGAGGAAACGGCTGAAGGACAGAGCATCCCTGCTCAGGGATCACTCACAGTCGAGCCAAGGTCAGCGAGGCACTGCGATACTGGCAGTAAGTGCTGGCTGCCCAGACAGTCAGAGCTTGCACGTACTCGGTGCAAAAATCAGCCACCCCACCTTTACCATCCCTTCGCACGCCGCGTNCCTACACTGGACCCTATCCAGCAGCTCCACATCCCTCTTGAACTGAGGACCCCAGAACTGGACACAATACTCCAGGTGTGGTCTCACCAGGGTGGAGTAGAGGGGGAGAAGAACCTCTCTTGATCTGCTAAACACCCCCCTTCTGATCCACCCCAGGATGCTGTTGGCCTTCTTGGCCACAAGAGCACATTGCTGGCTCATAGTCATCCTGCTGGCCGCCCAGACCCCCAGATCTCGCATCAGTGTGATCTCACATGTAGTGGCCAGGCAGCATCGCCGTGCGTCACCATTTGCAGAGAGTTCATGGTTTGGTGGCCAGTCAGCCACAACATGGCAGCTCCTGTCCTTCTGAGAGGTGCTTTTCAAGGCTACCTAACCTTGGCAAACACTGTAGGAGATGTCAGAAAGTTTCCTGGTCCCTAACTACTTTGTTTTGGTTTTAAAATGACAAGAAAATGTTCTGTCTCACTGATGATCTTTTTTTGGGGGTCTTGAAGCAAGGGTCCCGAACTTGATCCGACCCCTCTACACCGGGGGGAGAGGAGCTTCACAAAGTGCAACCCAGACCCCACATGGCACTGACAGAGCCTGAAAGATGACTTTGTGCCTTCTGTGTCAAAACCCCCAAGCAGATAACTTGATCCTTAGTAAGCAGTTCCCTTTCAAGCCGTGTTATCAGTTTCGAGCGATACAGATACTGCTGTTATCTGTTCATTTCTTGTCCCTCCCATTTTCTCTCTTGCTTCACAGACCTGATAACTACAGGCAGAGCCAGGTCGAATTTACTGATGAGATTCTCAAGACAAAGAGTCACTGGAGAAGCTCAGGATTTCAGATACCCAGCTTGGGCTGTTTGAAAGGAGCCTTGTCGGCGTAAAATGCTGATTATTCTTCCCCCCCTGAGGTCTGGGGATGGTGGCAGCGTGTTGGCCTGTTTCTGCAGAATTCTGCAGCACTATAAAACCCTATGAAAGCCTGTAATACCCGATAAAACCCTATAAAACCATCTGGAAGGTTACCCTGAGACTGAAAGATCACAAGCCAAAGTTTCTGAACAGAGTGAACCGGGTGCTTTTGAATGTCAGGTGCTAGCAAATCCTGCCGGCTCAGATGAGACTTGTGTTTTTCAAGTTGAAAGTGAATCTTAAGGCTCCCAAGTCTTGCTCACACTTGACAGCAACGTTGCCCCTAGGTTCTAACTGGTGCTCATAGTGGATTCACAGCATGTGCTCTGCAAGTGCAAGAAGAATAGAGACATCCGTGTGTGTGTCTGTACTGCACCAGTCTAATTATCCTCAACAAGCAGAGTCATCAAAAGAGCTGTTAGTTTAGCAGCTGACAGCGTTTTGGATTCCATCACCAAGACTCACTGCAGGCTTTGTGCATTACAATGGGCTGTGCCATGGTGCCCGTGGCTTGCTCACCCCCTGGATAAACAGACCTGCAGAGAATAGGCTGTGCCTTTGCCTGGCATTGTTTTGCCCCCACTGCATCCTACACTGTCCCGTTGGGCACAAAGACCAAATCTAGAGAGTAGTGTAAAGGGGAGGAAAAAACCAGCGGCAAGGGGTCATGGCATGGGGTGAGGGATTTGCTAAAGTCACCACAGCAAAGCAGCAGACAACCTACTTAGACTTTTGGGCATAGGACTGTTCAGGTAGAAAAAGACCTTTAAGATCATCCAGTCCAACCTTGATCCCAACTGTCCCAACCCACTGCTAAACCCTGTCCCCGAGCTCCAGATCCCCACAACTGTGAAACACATCCAGGGATGGCAATACCACCCCCTCCCTGGGCAGCCTGTTCCAAGGGCTGAGGACCCTCTCCAGGAAGAAGTTTTTCCTGATGTCCAGCCTGAACTTCCCCTGGTGCAGCTTGAGGCCATTTCCTCTGGTCCTACCAGTCGCATCTCTTGCCTGTGATGATAACACACAGGTGCTACCCTTTCAGAGTGTCTCTGCCAATAGTTCTGCTGAGGCTTTGACGAGTCCCAGCAGCAACAGGCTTTGTCTAAGAGTCTCCTGAGTACCCACAACTCATGGCGTGCAGCTGAGAGATGTTGATCTCACACCCATAGGGAGCAACAGCCGTTGCTCCTCCATTCCATGGGATGCCTCAGCCCTTCCTGTTTTTATGCAGATTCCCAAAAGCAGAAGGACCAGCACAGAGAGCAGGAGCAGACATGATAATATCCTGACAGCTCCTACTAGGACCTGAGAGGTTTCTGTCAGCCACCGAGCAGCAGCATAAAATCGAAACAGAAAGCAATTCTGAACTGGAACCTGGAATGAGCGACAGGAGAAGCATCAGGCAGCCTCTGTGGTTCACAGTAGGGTGGGATTTCATCACTGGTGGCTGGTGACTGGCAAATAATTGCCAGGGTAGAGGTGGGTGTGTTTCAGGGAGATCTGTGAAAAATTACTCTCTTCTTTCTCCTCTCCCTAATGAAATGCAGCAAGTTCTTACATGACACAAATCCCATTAACGGTCTGATTCAGCAGAGCCCTTGAGTACATGTGCTTCCCTTGAATGGCTGAGATCAAGGTGTTTGATAACCCCTCTGTGTGCCTTAAGTGGGATTGGAAATACCTGGAATAGATCTTACAATCATCAAGGCTGAGAATGACCTCTAAGGTCCTCAAGTCCAACCATCCAGCTTGCAACCTCCAACCACTAACCCATCTCCTGAAGCACCCTGGCTGCCTGTTTGTTGAACCCCTCCAGGAAAGGTGCCTCCACCCTCTCCCTGGGCAGCCTGTTCCAAGGTCTCCCCACTGACAACATGCTGCTGCTCCTTTCCTGAGCTGCTCCTCTCTTCATTGAGACCTGAATCAGTTTTCTGACGCAGATATCAAGCCCTGCTCTTATACTTTGGAGTCTCCTTCACTGGAGACATTTAAGACCCGCCTGGATGTGTTCCTGTGTGACTTGGTGATCCTGCTGTGTCAGGAGCATTGGGCTAGATGATCTTTCCAGGTCCCTTCCAGTACCTAATGATTCTATGATTCTATGATACTGATGTGAAACACAAGGATCCTTTTCCCCTCGTAAGGCACAAGTGAGTAGAAACCTGATTTTCCTGCATCACAATCCCGTTGTGCTGGGACCTGAGCAAGGAGAAAAGGAAAACATCATCCTTGCTGCAGGAGCCAGGAAGCTAAATAGGAGACAGAAGGAGCAAAATCCTCTGGAGAGGAGGATAAGGAGAGGCCTCCAAAGGAAGCAGCCAGGCTCATCTCCTTGCTGACAGGCAGCGATCCCAGCACTGCCTCCCAAACCCTCTACTGCCGGTCGTTACCCGTAGTTACGGCGAGCTCGATTGATGGGTGGAATTTGCAGCTGCATGAGAACAGCTACTCTGAAATGAGTGTCACTTGCATTGTACAGACAGAGAAATGTCCAAGGAGAGGATCCATTAATCAGCTTGATGCCAGCGAGGGCACCGTAATTAACATTTGCCATCCACTGGAGACCAAGGGTGCTCCAGAACTGCCAGCGCTAAGTGGTGTCGATGATGTCCTGGTCTCTCGTTCTGCTATTATATTGAATTTATTCCTCACAATCGATATTTCTTTCTGAGAGGAGCTGCCAAGTCCTCGTAAGTGTCAAATCACAACGTATTGCCCGTGGAGAAGTCACAGTCACTTCTCTCAGGCACCAGTCAAAGAAATCTCAAGTTAAATGAGCGTTGGATCTGTTGCATAGTCACACTAACCCACAGCCTGGGAGTAAATGCAACTCACAGCTGCACCTACAAGACATGTTTCTGTTCCCTTTACCATCAGAGGACTGACCTGTTGGAAAGGGACCTGGCATGATGGCCATGGCTTCCTAGGGTGGATCAGAGGCGGGGTGGTTAGTAGATCAAGAGAGGTTCTCCTCCCCCTCTACTCTGCCCTGGTGAGACCACATCTGTGTCCAGTTCTGGGTCCCACAGTTCAAAAAGGACACGGAACTGGTGGAATGAGCCCTGCGCAGAGCCACAGGGATGATGGAGTGGAACATCTCCTGATGAGGAAAGGCTGAGGGAGCTGGGTCTCTTTAGCTGGGGCAGAGAAGACTGAGGGGTGACCCCATTAATGTTGATAAATATGGAAAAGGTGAGTGTCAGGAGGATAGAGCCAGGCTCTGCTCAGAGGTGTCCAGTGACAGGAGAAGGGGACAGTGGGGACAAGCTGGAGCAGAGAAGCTTCCATGGAAACAGAAGGAAAAAATTTCCCAGTGAGGGTGATGGAGCCCTGAAACAGGCTGCCTAGAGAGGTGATGGAGTCTCCTTCTCTGGAGACATTCAAACCCAGCCTGGATGTTCCTGTGTGACCTGATCTAGGGGATCCTGCTCTGGCAGGGGCATTGGACTAGACATCTTTTGAGGAGCCTTCCAACCCCTGACACTCTGTGACTCTTTGTTCTCATCCTATAGTGCAGCAGTACCAGAAATGCATTCGAAGCCTTCTGGTGGTGTAAATCAGCCCAGCACCATTGACCTTGTTAGAGTGATACCAAGACACACGAGCTGAGGATCTGACCCACAAATAGCCCAGCCTGAATTGCTCTAGGGTCTCGTAACTGCTGTGAAAGTTTCCTTTGGAGAAATAGTGGGTTTTTTACATCATGCAGCTAATGCAAAGAGCCTGTGTGTAAATAAGAACCAGTACCAACACCTCTGGGGGAAAATACAAACCTCGGGTGTTCCTCACCTATTTAGAGCCCTTTTATGTCGAGTCCACAGAGACTTTTATGAGTGGGGGAGCCCTGGAGCCTCACCACCCCTTCCAGAGCTGGTGCAATCATAGAATCATAGAATCATGAGGGATTGGAAGGGACCTTGAAAGATCATCCAGTCCAATCCCCCTGCCACAGCAGGATCACCTAGACCAAGTCACACAGGAACACATCCAGGCATGTCTTGAACATCTCCAGTGAAGGAGACTCCACAATGATGTCTGCCTGGGTGCTTCGGGTGCATTTGGCTCCCCAGGTACCCAGTTATTTGGGGCTGGAACACGTCAGCTAAGGCCAGCATGAGTCAGGATGGGTCCAGAGAGACCCGAGTCATGCTCACTGCCTGCAGCAGGCAGAGCTCACACTGTACTGGCACAGGGCAGATGATGATGCTTCTTCCTAACATTACAGTGATTACAGGTTCACTGCTCCCCAGCATCCACCCCCTCTCTCCTCACAGGTAGACCTGAGGTGACTTGCACAACTAGGAGGTCTCACCCCAACCTCAAACCAGCTATATGGAGGCATTTTAAGTCTCCCTGACCCACTCCCCTGTGGTGTTTTCCCTGTTTTCTCCCTAAGGAACAATTATCTACTTAAAAATTTTCTACCTGCAAATGAGCGGGTCATTTATAATGAGAATTCTTTATAAGGATTCCTAATTCTCAATAAGAATTCTTTGTAAGAATTCCCAATTCTCAGTAAGAATTCTTTATAAGCATTCTAAGAATAAAAGAAATGTACTAATATAAGTCTGATATAAAGAAAAATTTCCAAGTAAGAATGCTTTATAAGAATTCTCCATTTCATCATCCAGCTTCCCACAGAAGCTCACTAGATGCTATGGGTCCCTGTGGAGACCCTGACTTTGGGGGTCAGAGTATCCTCCTGATTTCTGCTGCTTCCTACCCCAAAGCCCCTGTGATTCCAGGCAAGGCTGTGTCTTAGCAACTCGAGGTGTCTCATCAAGGCTTCTTGTGTGAGTCAGCCCAGCCAGGGGCACTGGGCACAGCCTGTGCGTGTTCTCCTAGGAAACTCCTGTGACCAACTGCTGGTTCCTTTGCTTGCACTTGGTGTTTAGATAGGCCCATCTGCTGCAGAATGAACTTTAAAAGGGCAGAGCCAAGGCTGCTCAGCAAAAATGCGACAACAGGCAGGAAATGAGAGTTGATTCACCGAAAAAGGCTGAACTCTGAAACCTGAGGGCTCTGCTCTGTCTGGAAACCAAACCATCTGCAGAGGTCCAAAATCAAAGAGTCAAGGAAGCTTTAATGATCATCAAGTTCCAACCGTCTTGCACGGGCAGGGACACTTCCCCCTAGATCAGGTTGCCCAGAGCCCATCTAGCCTGGCCTTGAACGCTTCCAGGGATGGAGCAGCCACAGCGCCTTGGGGCAACCTGACAGGGAAGAACTTCTTCCTAATCTCCAATCTAAATCTTTCCTCTTTCAGTTTAAAACCATAACCCCTTGTCCTCTCATTCCCTGCCCTTGTAAAAAGTCCCTCCCTAGCTTTCCTGTAGCCCCCTTCAGGTATTGGAAGGTTGCTAGAAGGTCTCCCCAGAGCCTTCTCTTCCCCAGGCTGAACAACTCCAACTCTCTCAGCCTGTCCCCAGAGCAGAGTGGCTTCAGCCCTCTGAGCATTTTCATGGCCTCCTCTGGAATGGCTCCAACAGCTCCTCACCCTTCTTCTGTTGGGGGCTCCAGAGCTGGATGCAGGACTCCAGGTGAAGTCTGAGAGGCAGAATCTCCTCTCTCAATGTGCTGGCCACACTTTTGGCTTTTAATACAAAATCAGCTCAGGTCAGCAACCACTTTGGCAAGTCTTGGCTAACTGATGCTCCACGTCTCTGCAAATTAAATACCTCCCAGGCAGCACAAAAGCAGCGTAAGGAATTTGCCTGAGGACACAAGGAGAGTCTCTTGCACTTTCTTTAGAGCTCAGTTTAGGGTTTAGAGCTCGCTAATTTGGTTTTGCCATCAGTCTATAAATAACAAGACAACTGTTACCTGGCAGGGAGATGCTGTTCAGACATCTAGCTCAACTTTCCACCTACTTAAATATTCTTTCAGTATTGCTGCAGTGTATCCCTGAGTCTTACAGGACCTTTGATGTGACCTTGCTTTCAGAAGCAGACATGAAATGTGGTTTCATGGGTGGGTGAAAGCAACATTAAGAAAGAGAAAGGATCCTTTTCCCAGGCTGCTTTATCCTCCACTGACTTGCCACCCATTAGCTCTGCAGAGTCAGGAACACGCTGTCAGTTTATTTGTGGAGAATCTTTCTAATCACGAAAGTATTTGAAGCAGTTGAACAATTTAGATGAGATTACGCAAATGGGATTGAGTGTTGTGACTAGATAATTGTCCCTTTGCTTCAAGGTACGCGTCAAAGCAGAGACGAGGTTTCAGGTGGAATCAAAACTCCTGCAGAATGGGGCTGTTTTGTTACTGGTCGGCGCAGAAACCAGTTGGTGAACCCTAGCAGCATCCCATCTGCACCCAGCAAGGCCTGAAGGGTGGTTTAGGGTCTGCTTAGGCTACAGACATCCCTGTGGCTGTTGAAGTTCAAACTCTGCAGCAGCTCATTATCCTTTGTATGTGCTCTGAGGAGCCACACAGGTCTCCACAGGTTCCCCTGCCAAGCTCCACGTTCAGAGAGGAAGCAGAGATGGATGTAGGTGCCAACCTGGCAAAGGATTCAAACGCACTGCTCAAGTCTGAACGCGTGAATAATCCCAGTGGTTTTAATTGACTGGCACAGCCATGTGAATTCCTAGCCAGCTCGTGGCCTTTGAAGCTGGTTTGGATTTAAGTACTGTGGTGTAGGGTGGGGTTGTGCCGATAGCCCTGTGACTCTGCTGTTACCATTAGCTACCTGCCACTCCGCTTAGAACTGCCTGGTTTGGTTATCTGGATCAGTGTCTCTTAATTTAATTTCCTCTTGGTTGCTAATCAAGAAGGATTTTTTCTTTGTCTGTCCTGTTTGTTCCAAAATGTGCAATTCTCTGGCTCTAAGTTCACAGAATGGTTTGGGTTGGAAGGGAGCTCAGAGCTCAGCCACTGCCAGCCCCCTGCTACGGGCAGCAACATCTCTCACCAGAGCAGGTTGCTCAAAGCCCCATCCAGCCTGGCCTCAAACTCTTCCAGAGATGGAGGAGCACAACCTCCCTGGGCAACCTATTCCAGGGCCTCAGCAACCTCACAGGGAGGAATTTGCTCCTCAGATCTCATCTCAGTCTCCCCTCTTTTCGCTTGAACCCATCCCAATTGAATCCTCACACTTTTAAGTAGGAGTACTCAAAATCAGCACCTGCTTTTGCCAAACCAAGTCTTTAGGGTTTGTCCGAAGCCAAACTACCAGTCCAACCTGCACACAGACCCTGGTGTGACAAGTCTAACGATCTACAAA
The DNA here is from genome assembly GCA_013400115.1 of Rhinopomastus cyanomelas. NCBI lineage: Eukaryota > Metazoa > Chordata > Aves > Bucerotiformes > Rhinopomastidae > Rhinopomastus > Rhinopomastus cyanomelas. The sequence goes on along the minus strand of VXBP01000220.1, from coordinate 109,049 downwards.
TTCAGCTGTTGTTTTCAAAGGTGATTTGAGACTGGATTTTTGACCTATATTCAGGCATCCAGACATGGAACAATTCCATTGTGTTTCCAACTGCCTTTTTACACTGCAGGTACAGTCCTGCCCCGGTACCCATGTGGAATCCAGGACCAACCCAGGATGGGTTCAGGCATCACCCCCTGCTCACTCTCAGCAGTTCTCTCTTAGCTGCTGCCCTGTGTTGTTCCACAGTCTCCAGCCTGCCAAATGTTGCTGTCCATCCGAAATGCTTCTCTCATACCTGGTGGTGTATTCATAGAGTCATGGAATGGTCTAGGTTGGAAGGGACAAGGAGATCACCCAGTTCCAACCCCCTACCATGGCCAGGGACACCTCTCACCAGACCAGCTTTCCCAGGGCCCCGTCCAACCTGGCCTTGAGCACTTTAGCATTAATGCAGAGAGTAAGTCAGAGGAGAAAGAGGTTTATATGCTGCCTTGTTCAGGGTAACCTTTACTTTCAATACTAGCACTTAAGATCTTCTAAATAGAGAGGGGAGGCAAGAGGATCTCAAGTCTAACAGAAGAGGTTTCTTTAAAGATGTAGATTGCATCGTAGGAAATAAGAAGCAATAATCAGAGGAAGCTCTTCATTCTCATTATCAGTCTGGCTGTCTTGTTTCTCATAGTCAAGGGCTTCTGTATAACCAGCACAGCCTCTCTTGATTCATCATAGAATGTACTTGGTTGAAAGAGACGTCTAAAGGGCATGTAGTCCAACCCCCATACAACAAGCAGGGCCAGCACTCATCAGCCCAGATTGCCCAGACCTCTAGCCAGCCTGACCTTCAATTGTTCCAGGGACGGGGTCTCCACTCCCTCTCTGGGCAGCCTGTTCCTGGGATCTGCGACCCTCAGATTCAACAACTTTCTCCTCCTGTCCAGCCTCAATCTTTCCTTTTCCAGCTTCAGACCATGACCCCTTGTCCTGTCATTCCCTGCCCTTGTGAACAGTTGTTCCCAGCCTTCTGACAGCCCCTGCCAGATATTTTGAAGATTCTCTTTGTTAGAGGTTGGAACCTGCCTCTGCACAGCCACAGGCACCTTCCCCAGGCCAGCACAGATTTCCCATCACTTTTAAAGAGCTCATCTTCCAACCCAGCAGAAGATGCAGCTCCTTTCCCTCAAAAATCAATGGCTATCAAAGCTTTCCTTTGCCCAGCCTCATTCAGCGCGTGCTGCCTTGGAGAGGACTGACTCCCTTGGATTCAGCAGCCTTTGAATCGCGCTGTCAGCATTGATTTTCCTCTCTCGCTTGTGTGCGAGCGATAGCCAAGTCATTTATAAACCAGCTTCAGCCAGGAGATGTGATTAGTGTGGCCAGTGGGACTGGCATGGCTTCAGCTGGTGGGAAGAGCAGGCTGCAAAGAGGGTGTTTGCAGTGATGGGTGACAATGAATCCTCTATGCTGATGGCTGAATGGAGTCTATTAAGACAGGCAGAGAAGAACATTGAGGTTCCGATTCAAGAAAGCCCTAAACACATGTTCACATCCCATTGATTTCAGTGAATGGGATGGATGGAGGTAGATAAATATTTTGCTGTCGCCCTCCCTGCACAAGCCAAACACAGTGAGCAGCTCTGGAGTCCCTCTCCCCCTTTGCACAATGGTTATACAAAGCAAATAGCAGTAGAAAACCCTATTCAGTTGGGTTTTACTGACACTGGGGGTATTTTTTTTACAGAAGAGACTGAAGCAACTACTGGATTTGACTTTTAGGAGGCTTCTGAATCACTGTGAGCATCCAGCTCTGTGCTGTTATCACCCCACCAGACTTTGGGTGCCTGCTGACGTGTCTGCTGAGGTTTGCCTGGAGAGGCAAGAAGAGCAGATGTGGAGAGGGCTGGAACTCTCGTGACCTCCCGTCCAGCTGCAGAGCATCTCCCTCACTGCCTTCCCTCCCCACGGAGGTCCTTCAGCATCAGTGTAAACACATGGCAGAGCTTTCCTCCCCGCCGTGCTAATGCTTTCCAGGCATGATCCACCAGCAGCCTTGGCTGGAGCTAGTGTGTGGGTTTTTCCCCTTCTCAGGGGCTCTGCTTTTGCAGAATCTCCTATTCCCATGATGTGACAGCTCACAGCACAGCAGCACTGAGCACATCCCTGTCCCTGTCTTCCTTTCCAGCCCTCCCCTCTCCCAGCAGCGTGTTGCACCAAGTGTCCTTGCTCTGGGCAGGCGGCAAAGGTCAGCCATCAGGAGCTGTAAATCTGCCATCGGTGGCTATTTCTGGGTTTGGCTACAGAAATACACTGTGGTGACAGGTGACTGCGTGGGCCCACCTTAGGTGAAAGAAATGTGGAAATACAGGATTTTTGTGTCTTCCTCACCCTTCCCTAAGAGAAATAGTCACTTCCCCCTGAACTCTGCGAGTTTTAAAACTGCTCTGACTGTGAATAGGTCACTTTCTTCTCATTTCTTGCCAAGGCCAAATGCAGCCCCTGGAGCACTTCTGACCTTTGCCCGTTGCCATAATCTTTACAAGCCATAACAGAAGCACTGAGCATCTAGAAGATAGTGGAGGCCCTTTCCTGAACCCAAATATTGCTACTGCTCCCTGCTCTGCCTCCCCTATCCTGAGGAGCTTGTCATGACATAACACAGGGGCAGGCTGCCTCCTGTCTGTGTTTCTGAATCTGCAAAGGAAATCACAGAATCACTGAGGCTGGAAAGGACCTCTAAGACCATCAAGTCCAACTTTCAACCCAGCACCTCCAGGACTACCAGACCATGTCTCACAGTGCCACATCTACTGCTTTTTGAACACTTCCAGGGATGGGGACTCCACCACTGCCCTGGGCAGCCTGTTCCAAGGTTTAACTGCCCTTTCACTAGAGACAATTTTCCTCATTTTCAATCTGAACTTCCCCTGGAGCAACCTGTGGCCATTTCCTCTGGTCCTGTCAGCGGTTACTGGGGAGAAGAAGGCATCACCAGCCTCCCTGTACCCTCCTCTCAGGGATCTGCAAAGGGCAATAAGGTCTTCTCTCAGCCTCCTGTTCTTCAGGCTGAACAATCCCAGCTCCCTCAGCCTCTCCCCATCAGACCTGTTCTCCAGTCCCTTGCTGTACTCTGTCCCCACTCCAACACCTCAATGTCTCTCTTACACTGTGGTGAAGCACCACAAGTCATTGGGAGGTTTTCTCCATCTCAAATCCTCTATCCATCCTCAGGCCAGATGGCCCTTTTGTACAAACTGATCTCTTTAGCCCAGAAGCCAAACTTCTCACCACAATTTCTAACAGGAAATCTCCTACTGAAACTTACAGCCAGTTCCTCTGATCCTGTCCTCAGTTACTGAGGAGAAGAGGCCAACACCAGCCTCCCTACAGTCTCCTAAAGGAAAGAGATCCCTCCATCTCTGCAGCTTTCTAGCTCACTCTGAGCACCTTAAGGCAGCTGCAGAACTATTCAAATCCAGCATATCTGTGATGCTGAAAATCCCTGAGATTACTTGGGGTTAGTGGCTACAAAAATACACAGCAAGACCCCTACTTACTCTACGTACAGAGGCAAACGCACGCATCCGTATACAACCGTACACGAGCAGGTGCTCCTGCCATAGATACAGGGAATCACAGAACGTTGGGGATTGGAAGTGACCTTGAAAGATCATCCAGTCCAATCCCCCTGACACAGCAGGATCACCTAGACCAAGTCATAGAGTCAGTCAGGGTTTTCTTTATTTTCTGAGGTTCTTTTTTTTCCTCCCTCTGCAATACCAACCAAACCATCAGAATTAGCTGAAGAAGCCAGCAGAGCTTGTTGGTTCAGAAGGGAACCTGGAGAGTTAAAACCAACAAAACATCCCAACCAGCCAGAGATCAACTGAGGGAACCTGGGGTGTTCCCACCACGTGCAAGAGCTGGCACTAGGAACACAAACCTATCCTACAACATACTTGTCCTGATGCTGTGCCTGACCACTGGATGTCTGAGTAGTAAAACATGAGGTTTGCACAGTGTTTGCCGTGAGGGTGAGCAGGAGGGCTGGAGCCTCTCTGCTATGGGAGCAGGCTCAGGGAACTGAGGCTGTTGAGCCTGGAAAAGAGAAGGATCTAAGAGCAGCTTTCAGTACCTGAAGGGGCTACAGGAAAGTTGGAGAGGGACTTTTTACAAGAGACCCTAGTGATAGGACAAGAGGGATGGGTTCAAGCGAAAAGAGGGGAGGTTTAGACTGGATCTGAGGAAGAAATTCCTCCTTGTGAGGGTGCTGAGGCCCTGGAACAGGTTGCCCAGGGAAGTTGTGGCTGCTCCATCCCTGGAAGAGTTCGAGGCCAGGTTGGACGGGGCGCTGGGCAACCTGGTCTGGTGAGAGGTGTCGCTGCCCATGGCAGGAGGTTGGCACTGGGTGAGCTCTGAGGTCTTTTCCAATCTACAACCTTCCGTGATTGTATGATCATTAACATTTAGACCTGGATTAAGAGCAGGCTGTTGTCAAACAACGCACAGAACAGGGCTTAGAAAGACCAAGACACTCAGGCAACCACCCTCAGACCCTTACTGAGATGAACAGTGCTTTAAGGAAACGCTGGTGTGTCCACATTGTCTTGTAAGACCTCATTCTCTGTGGTTTCATCTCCGAGCTGCACACCAGTGCACACACAGGATGTGGGCCAGTGGCTTCAGGAAATGAATGGGCTTCATTCTGATCACATTTGCCTGATGATAAATGAGCAGCCCAACTCCCCTGCTGCCAGCAGGGCTCTGTCCTGGCCATCACCCTGAACGCCGCCATCAGTCGTGGTCTGCTACGATACGAGAGATGTCAGGACTCATTCAGCCAGGCTATAAAGAATAACAGCCTGCCCTTCCTCTAATGGGCATGGATAAAAATACAGGGCTTGTGCAGCCTGCTAGGGGAAAGGTTCATTTAGCTTCATGTGCCAGTAAGCAGTTCTTCTGTTCTTAGTCTCTGCCAGCCAGCAACTTGGAAATTTCCTGAGCTGAACTTTGCATTTGGCTTAAAGTACTTGCAAACCACCATTAAGCCAGTCCTAATTTAGATTTTCTTAATGCATTTGTACTTTCACCTCCACAGCACTGTGTGCCAGTAATTTCCAGCACTCAATAGTACATTATCTTAAAAGTCCTTGAGTTTGCTGATGGTTTTAAGCACAAAAGATCTTGACTTTTCTAAGCTCACATCTCCAGCTGCCTGAATAACCATCTAAACCAACTCAAGAGGATGCCCAAGGCTCCTAAGCTTTTCTTTTAGGTGGCTGCTCAGCACCTATTTATGCAAGACACATCCAAACCTGAGTTTAGCAAACAAGATTGAGCAGAGAATTTTACAAGGAAAAAGCAGAAAAAACCCCCAATCATCTGCCATCCCAGTCTCCCCAATGATACTCAAGTCCTTTATTCCTCAGCCGCTCTGCTCATGTATTTTAAAAACTAATAGAGCTGGGAAACAGCAGAGACGTGGGATGCCCTTGGTTCTTTTAAATGCACGTGACAGATCTTAGTTATTAATCTTAGGAAAAGCTTAGACAGCACAGAAAGCACCGGGTCAGACACATTCAAATCCCAGCCTTCAGCCTGCACGAACAAACCCATCGTTCGCCTGGGCTGGGCACCCCTTTGCTGCGACTCCATCAAGCACTGGGCTGAGGCTGGAGTGACTTCAAAGCCCAGAGTGCAAAGCCACGTGAAAATCAATGGGAGCACAGTTCTGACTTGACATCAAATCGTAACAAATAGCCCAATCTTACTGTTTTTTGAAGGAAATGGCGGGGGGACTGAGGATGCAAGTTATCGCAAGGGTCCAGAGAGAGGCCAGTGGCTGAAACAAGCCATTAACAGGCAGAGCAGTCAGGGCTTCATCTCTGAGATGAACACAATGGCAAGCCAGTTTACAAAATCATGTGTAAGTATCATATAAGCAAATCTCAGTTCACTTGATTCTTAGCTGAGCTTATTATTGGATAGGTGATAACCACTAACTGAACACGGGGAGAGAACAAGACAGGAAGAGCTGGAAGCAGAGTGTGTTCGTAGGGTCAGTGAAGGTTATCCAGAAGAAAGCAGCCCTACGTGTGTCTGCTCAACCAAGAGCCTGGAGGGACCTCAGAATTTGTAGGTCTCCCATCTGAACAAGAGCTGGGATTCCTGCCATTCCATTTCCTTTGACCTGAATGGAAAGGTCACAGCCTCTCCATTTCAAAAGTGATTTAAGACTAGCAAACAGCTGGAGGAGCTTTTGGTAGCGGAAGAAGGTGTCTTTGTATCTGCAGTGTGAGTGGGAAAGCTCCTTAACTGGTGTTTGGTGTCTCTTTTGTCTATTCATCCAGCCCAGACTCTTGAGCACAGAGCTTGTGGCTTGTCCCCTGGCAGCTGGGCAGGTGAGCAGCACCCAAGGCCATGAAGTAATGAAATGACTGTGTCAGACTAGCTGCACTTTTACCCCCGTGTGTGCAGAACAGGTCACTCGCTGCAGGGGGACAGGACTGGAGAATAGCCTTGGGGCTGAGAGCCAGGAGAGCAGGTCCTTTGAGGTGGCTTTGGGGCACCTCTCACATACTCTGTGTCTGCTCCACTGCTCAGCCTTTGTCCAGATGGGCACAGAGCTGGGCTGCCTACAGCCTGGAGTTCAGCTGCAGTCAAACTCTTCAGTGGGGAAGCAGGTGGGTTCAAGTCAACTTTTTACTCCATAGTCCAGTTGTGAGGGTGCTGAGGCCCTGGAGCAGGTAGCCCAGGGAGGCTGTGGTTGCTCCATCCTTGGAAGTGTTCAAGGCCAGGATGGATGGAGCTCTGGGCAACCTGGTCTGGTGAGAGGGACAGGGGGTTGGCACTGGGTGAGCTCTGAGATCCCTTCCAACCCAAACCAGTCTGGGATTCTATAATTGCAAGAGGATGTTCCTTGAGCAGAGTTTACAAGAAAATGATGATCCTTGGCAAAACAGGAGAGGCCAAAAGGTTGAGGGACAATCACAGGGCACTAAGCCTCTGCCATGATAAGTTGCAGCGGAAGCACTTTGGCAGCAACGATTGAGACCTACATGTGCAGTGTGAATGAACCTTTATTCTGCACCCAAATGCATACCAGATGCTGGGATCAAACCCCAGTCTTCTTCCCCACAGCCCCAGGAAGGCAGAAGGACATCTAAACACAGATGAGTTCAAAGCTGAGCGGCTTTGAAGGCAGTCTGAAAGCTGCTTCGCTGTGATCTCTGCTGTGAGCAGGTGCAGTGGGTGAAGCTGACAGGGGACTCGGCCACCGATGGGTGGAAGAAGCTTCCACAAACAGGTCACGCTGCAGGTCTGCAGCGAAGCTGAAGGTCATGTGAAGGACCAAGTCCCGGGCAGTTTGTAGCCGCTGCCCACCTCAGGCGCATCTCAGGCTGAGAGCAGGGAGTGGGCTGTTGTCAGAGTGTGCAGGAGCACAGCTGGGCAAAATGCTGAAGGGAGAGAATGAGTCCATTGGCTAATGGACTCCACTGGCTAACAGACTCCCACCTCAACACTAGGAGGTCCCAAGGAAGATACAGGGAAAAATTTCTTTAATCTGAGGGTGAGAGATCCCTGGAACAGGCTGCCCAGAAATGGAGTGGAGGCCACATCCCTGGAGCCATTCAGGTGGGCTGGGGTTCTGGGCTGGTCTAGTTAGAGATGCCTCTATGTAGGGGGTTAGACTAGATGACCTTTGGACATCCCTTCCAGCCCAACACATTGTAGGATTCTATATGCTGGTTGCTCCATTGTCTGTCCTCTCTGTCTAAGCTACTTCAGAGCTTTTGTTCATTGAACAAACAGCAGCTCTGGGCCTGAAGGCAGTTGCAGCATCTCTCTCATCCTGCCTATTGCAGGAGGAGCCAGGCTAGGAAGGCTCTGGCAAACAGCACGTTGGGTCCAGCTCTTAAACTACCAGATACACGAGGTGGGAGGAAGAACAGTGAACAGCTCTGGGTTATTACTGTTTGTTTGATAGGGCTTGTGGTGGTGGGATTATTTATTTCCTCAGTCACATCATAGACCCTTAACTACTGGGTTGTGCCCTGTTAGAGCAAGAACTGATGGTTTGTTCCTGTGGAAGTGGATGGAGCATTTGAAGAAACAAGAGCCTATTAGTTATGAGCACATTTAACACCCCTGCAAAGCCACCATCTGCCATCAAGAACGGGAAATTAAAGCAAGAAGCTCAAGATTCAGATGGCTCCCAGGGCTTGACTGTCTCCTGTCTTTCTGCTGTCCCTCTAAGCAGGGTGTCCTCACCCTTGTTCTGAGCGAGCACCAGCAGAAAAGGCAGCTGACAAGGAGTTCAGGTGTTGGGCCATTCAAAGAGCATCTCTAACTCCCTGGAAGGAAGAAACAGTTTGCTTTGCTTGGGGTTTTTGTTTGTCATTAAAACTCGTCAGCCTTGGGGCTGTAATTAGCTTTTCTGTGCCGTGTGTTTGTGCAGGGGAAAATGGTGCTTTAAAGATAATGATTTTCCCTCTGTGAGCAAAGTGGTTGTAGCACACACTGGCTGCTCTTTGCTGGGTCATTCAGGGCTCAGATGAAGGCCAGACAAGCAGTTCCATTCACGCCGCCCCATCGATGGAGCAGGAGGTGGTTCTCTGAGAACTTCCTAGACAACAAGACAGGACCAGCTGCAGACCAAAAGGGCTAAGAGGAATTAGGTTCAGATGGAGACACCCGCAGTGTATCCCAGCCTAGAGACAAGATCAGCACCCATTGGAACTGGGGTTGTTTAGTCTGGAGAAGAGAAGGCTGAGGGGAGACCTTATTGCTCTTCACAGCTACCTGAAAGAAGGTTGTAGAGAGGTGGGGGTTGGTCTCTTCTCCCAAGTCACCGGTGACTGAACACAAGGAAATGGCCTCAAGTTGTGCCAGAGGAGGGTTAGGTTGGACATCAGGAGAAATCTCTTCCCTGACAGAGTGGTCATGGGTTGGAACAGGCTGCCCAAGGAAAGAGGAGTTGCCTTCCCTGGAAAGGTTCAAGAAATGAGCAGATGTGGCCCTGGGGAACAGAGTTCAGTGGGCAGGATGGAGTTGGGCTGGGTTGATGGTTAGACTTGATGATTTTGGAGGTCTCTTCCAACCTTTATGATTCTGTGGTGCTCTTCTGTGATTCCATTCCATAACAGTCTCACTCTAAGCATGGAGGCACAACAAGGGAGCAAGAACCAGGTAGTGTTAAATGAGTCAGCTGGATTCACTGCTGGCAGAAAGAAGAGACACGCTGGGCTCTGTAATGGGACTGGTGTGAGCAGGGGCAGCGTTTGGCTAAAGGAGAGAGGACTTTTGCAGGACTTATGGAACTTTGCATAGATTTATAAATAGCCATGCATGTGGACTCTGGTTCTTCTCAGTGTTTCCACAGAGGATTGCCAAGCTCCAGCCATAGCTGGAGACTGAAAGACACGTCTGTGGTTCTGTACTGGGACCTTATCTGTGCTGAGATATCTCTGTGGTGCCTCACTGCGCTGGAATGCAGCATCCAACCATGAGGGCACTGAGGTCTTGCCTGGGGGATGGGGAACATGATGCTACAGCTTTGTCTTCTCCCTTTTCAGGAGGTCTGCTGTCCCTAGCAAGCTGTAAGCACCAAAACGACCAACCAAGTACTTGTTGGGGTACTTTTTCTTTCCTCTCTGTCAGCATGGTGCGATATAGAGTCAGACTTGAGGTTGTCAGCTCTCCTCCCCATTTGCAAAGTCCAAGCCTGTACAGACAACCCCACACAGGATGATTCCAGTGCTGATAAAACCCAAATTCATTTCTATAAACGTTCTGTTATGCTCAACACAGCAAAACCAGAATTTCCTGGAAGCAGCTCGACCAAACCACCAGTGTTATCAAGGTGATGGTCTTAACCATCAAGGGCAGGCAATTCCAGAGACGTCAACTGTTCTTCATCATTAATACGACGTGACTCAGTCGGATGTTTTAATCTCTAATGAGCCAGATATTCCAACATGAAAGCTCACTGTATATACATTTCCTTTTCTTCTTCCTTTCTAAAGGAAGTCCTCATCACTCTGCCACTAACATTTCTGTTTAACTCTTTGTCCTTAAATCCCTGAATATGTTGTTATCTGTGAAAGAGAACTCTTGAGGCCACAAACAATAGGAGCAGAAAGAAGATGAGAGGTTTTTTTCCCTTCTAACGTTCAGCAAGCAGGATGGGGCAATTAGCTTGTTCCTTGTTCTTTCTCTGAATTACCATGTTCTAAGTTTAGCTACTAAACCCCCATTCGTGCCATGGGTTTTTTTTTTCCTCTCTGGTAATCAGGGTAATGACTACCTGAGATGGCAATGAAGAGTTTAATCCACTGAGTGCTGGAAAGCATCCGCAGATGCTCAGAAAACAGGATGCAGGGGTAATGCTTGCCTTCAAATTATGGAAAATTCAAATTTATTCCTAAGTGAAACACTGTCCCTTTAAGTCATTAAATATGTAACTGCAATAGAGACCCACTTAAATAAATTATTTAAAGTTATTTCTAGTTGTGTGTGGGAGGTGGGTAGGCGATGAAGTTGATAGTTGGTGGTAAGAGCAGCCTTTAGCCTTTACATTTCTCCCTGCTTTTGCACAAGCAGGGTTTTTTGGTCTTTTTACCTCCTCTCTCTGATACAGACAGTTGAGGTGGCTTTGATCAAACTTTTTGGGGTGTCTCAAGCACCAGATACAACAGCAGGTTTGCCCCATCCTTTTAGTGCCATGCTGAGAGACCAGGGAATGCTCCTCATGTTTCAAAAGACTTCTCAGACTTTTACCTTCTCTAGTTTGTGTTGAAGTATTAAAACACAGCATTTCACAGGATCACAGGATTATTGAGGCTAGAAAAGCCCTCTGAGCTCATCCAGCCCAGCCCAGGACCTAACATCACCATAACGGCCAGACCAGGGCACTCAGGGCTGCCGTCAGTCTGTCCTTCAACACCTCCAGCAATGGAGACTCCACCACTGCCCCGGGCAGTCCAGTCCAGGATCTCATCACCCTTTCCCTGAGGATTTCCTTTGTCTCTTGGTGGCTTTTTTCATGAAACTTCTCTTCCCACAATCCAAACTCAAAAATCCTCCCTAAGCCTGAGTTACATCCCCGCGGATGTTTCTTAATGAACCTAAATTTCGATGCCACTTTCTCTCCCCATCGATCAACCCATCCAATCACCACAGGACTCAGGTACTAACATCCTGCTGCAGGAGACTGAATAAATCACACAAAGCTCAACACCAGCCTCTCCATTTTGCCACATTACCTTCTTTCTATTTGCTCCTTATAGATACTAGCAGCAATTAAAACTGTCAGGAAAAATTCTTAGCAATTTGGCTTTTTTCGTGTAAACAGCTGGAAAATGAAAATATGAGTCTTGCCACTGACTTTGGAAACAAAATCCTTTCCATACTGAAAGAATCAGGCAAACAGCAGTGCTAGAAGATGAAGAGCAGTGATTGTCTGGAGAAAAAAAAAGCTACTAGGTTCCTACAGGATCAAAAAACACCTTTTCACTTGACTGAGATGTAGATGGAGAAGGAACTACCCAGTTCATGCACTGAGAGCAGAGACATCACTGACTTACACCTAAAAGCTGTAGATATTGTTCCTCTACATGGCTCTTCATCTGTATTTGGTTAGGAATTGCCTCCCTTAAACCCAAAATGAGCCCAATGTACGTGTTCTTTCTCCACAGCCTGCTGCTCCTCACCCAGCATCACCACAGTCAGGCTTTCATGACGGGAGATACGAAACGCTCGCTATTTCAAAGAGAATTTCTTAAGTCAAGAAGAAAATCTATAAGACTGTTGAAAATGCAGCATTTTCAAGGAGCTCTAGCTAAGACTCAGCAAACACAAGTGCAGCAGCTTGACCTGTCCTTGCAGACCTTTAGAAACCATCAGACGAAGGGAGAACATTCTAGTTCCTCCCAGCCAGTTGTTAGGGTATTTGCGTTAATAATGCAAAGGCTGGTAGAACCCAAAAGGCCCCTTTTGACATCGAGGTCATGAGGCAGGAGCACTGTTCATACATATATTGATGCCTCTGACTACAAAAAGCTCCACTGAAGTCATGGAGAGGTAACATCCTGTGCATACAGACAGGGAAAATGCGAGGGACGGTGGGGAGTACGGCACAGAACTGCCCAGTTCATCATCCTGTGTGGGGATGGGCTCTGGGAGTACAGGACCACACTCTGCCTACCCACAGAGCTTCCTAGAAAGAAATGTTAGCCCTTTCAACATGCTGTGTACGTATAATATTCTTTATTTCCCTCTGCAAGTGGCTGACCCCACACTGTGCTGCTTTTCAGTATGCACAGCATGGCCATTCGGGATGAGCTCGGGCTTAGGAAGTCTTTCAAGGATGGGGTTTGCAGAGGAAGCTGAAAAAGCTCAATAATCTAGGTATTTGCAGAGCAATGTGATTTGTAAAAGGGAAGTTGATTTGGGATGCTGACACTTCAGGGTGCCTAGAAGAATCCCAGCTCAGGATTTCTCCTGTGCATGGAATCACTGGACTTTATTCTGATGAAGTTCCTACTGCAGAGGACTATCAGCAGCCCAAGGACATATGGAACATGTTTGGAATATGTGAGGAACAGCTGAGGGATCTAGGGCTGTTTAGCCTGGAGGAGATTGAGGGGAGACCTTACTGCTCTTTACAACTACTTGAAAGGAGGTTGTAGAGAGGCAGGGGTTTGTCTGTTCTCTGTAGCAGCCAGTGATGGGACGAGGGGAAGTGGTATAAGCTGAACCAGAGGAGGTTCAGGTTGGATGTCAAGAGGAATTTCTTTGCTGAAAGGGTCGTCAGGCACTGGAACAACCTGCCCAGAGAGGGAGTTGAGTCACCATCCTTGGAGGTGTTAAAGAGAAGGGTAGATGTTGTGCTGGGGGATTGGGTTTAGTGGTGCTGACAGGGCTGGGAAAAGGTTGGACTTGAAGGTCTCTTCCAGATGAAATTGTTCTGTGATTCTATGAAATGCAGAGAAAAACTGCAGTGAGTGAATGGGAGGAATCAAAATAGACACTGGCTGAGTGCTGGGGGTATGAGTCTCATAGAGCATCATGCACTGGGGAAGGGGTTCGTTACCAATTAGCATGTGTTCTCCCCATGAAGTGACTACCAGGGCTTTGGGGGTTCTGGCTTCAAACCTGCTGTGGATCCACACAAAGAGAAAGCCCTTCCTTAAAAGGAAAGTCCTTCCTTAAGCATCCAGCAATTAAGTTGCCTCATGAAGTTCATAAAGGCTAATGCATGGAATTGAGCACAGACAAATGATGGTGGGATGTGAGGAAGAGCATTTCTAATTGTCAGGTCAACTGGCCTCAGTCTTTGAGCCTCTGAAGACAGCAGATGAGGTGATACTACAGTTCTGGGCTGGCAGGGAGATGGGCAGGATGAGTAATGTGGAAAACTCCTTCTCTACAGCATAGACCACTTTTTTCTCTAGAAATCCAGACACAGTGTCTGGCACTTCTTTATGAACCCATGTCCTTCAGAAATTAAAACCCTTCTCTGGTGTTTTTGCCAGGCTCCTTTCTCTCTCTGCTCAGGTGAAAGGAGTGTCCCCTATCCTTAAAGTCTCTCCTTGCTGGAATTGATCTCCAATCCCTGTTAACGTATCTGGCTCTTCTGTTGGGTTTGTTCTCAGAGTCTGGCCATGACACAAGTCTGAATTGTAAAAGTACTACAGGCACATACTGAGAAAGCCCCACCTTGTTCTTAATGCTTCCTGCCTTGAAGAGCCAGAACTTCTGCCTCTTCTGATATTCTTTCCCAACAGCTCTTGTAGGGTAAGTCAAGGAGAGAAGTCTGGGAAGAGAATCCCAGAGTTATTGTGGCTGGAAAAGCCCTCTGAGCTCATCCAGCCCAGCCCATGACCTAACATCACCACATCAGTCAGACCAAGGCACTAAGGGCCACATCCAGGCAGTCCTGCAACACCTCCCAGGGATGGAGACTCCACCAGTGCCCTGGGGAATTCATTCCAGTGTCTGATCACCATTTTCCTGAGGAGGGGCTTCCTAACATCCAACGTAAACAATCACTTGGAACCCATCTCCAGTCTTCACACTGCTCAGAATCCCCCACTAACATCTCGGGGTTTCCCTTGCTTGTTTTCAAGCTGTAAAATGGGGATATCCCCTCAGCAACCCAGGCAACCCAGCAGAAACCAGTGAGATTTTACATGAGCACGTAGCTGTGGGAATCGGTGCGCTCGTCACCGATGAACCAGTGATGATCCCGTTCCAGGGTTCATTGATGCCTCGATGGGGAGTGTGCGGTGCACAGCAACGCGCGCATACATACTTATTCTGTACCTCAAGCCTTCCAAGACAGCTGCAGGGGGTGGGAGATGCACAAATAGTAGCAGTACTCTGACACACGCTCGTGCACAGGGGAAAAAAAAATCATGAGGTGGCGGTTAAATAAGTCTTTGTGTAATTTTTATCTACAATTTTCCACTGTGAGTCACCGTCATTTGCATGTTATCTAACACCGAGCCTCCCAAGTTTATTCGCCCTACTCTTACATTCAGTGACCAGTGGGAGAAGCCAACTTCTGGAGGTTTATCCAGCTTGACAGGAAGAGGTCTGCTCTCAGAATGAAGGAGTTAATGGTTTTCTAGAAGAACTGTCATCAGACAATCGCGTTGTAAGGAGCAGCAGTTACCAAAATACATCTCAGCCTGCAGCACACGAGAACAATGCAGCCATTGTGCTGCAGCCACAGCACTTGGCACGCGGAGCCGCTTGAAAGGGAATCGGGTCTTGTTTATGACGGAAGTGATGGAATCCAACGAAGGGTTATTGTTTGACTCTTTGGGAAGCGATTTCCAGCCCCTTTGTGAAGGGTGTGCGCAGCCTTTGGGGCAAAGGCAGAAGGGAGGTTGTGCTGAGGTGTCACCTTTCTTCCACCAGAGATGGTCTGAAGGGTAACAAAAGCCAATCTGCCTCTAGGTGACCCTTTGGAAACCCCTTCCAAGCCACAATTAATATTGCAAAGAGAAGGAAAGGCCAAAACATTCAGTAGAAAGGTTTCTCAGAGTTCTCTAGTTTTCATCAGAAAACCTATTCCCTAAAAAACAAGCCCCAGGTTGAAACCAGAACATTTTGAACTCCTTTTCCCAATGTCCAAAAATGCCTTTTTTAAATTTGCAAAAGTATTTATCGTTAATGAAAAAGTTGAGTTGCAGGCTACATAAACAGAATCCCAGAGTGATTGAGGCTGGAAAAGCCCTCTGAGCTCAGCCAGACCAGACCAGGACCTAACATCACCACACCAGGGCACTCAGGGCCACAGCCAGGTGTCCTTCAACACCTCCAGGGATGGCAACTCCACCACTGCCCTGGACAGTCCAGTCCAAGCTCTGATCACCCTTTCCCTGAGGAAGGGCTTCCTAACATCCAACCTAACCCTCCCATGCCAGCTTCAGGCCCTGTCCTCTTGTCCTGGGGGAAGAGCCTGACCCCGACCTGACTACAACCTCCCTCCAGGAAGCTTGAGAGAGGGAGAAGGATCCCTGCTGAGTCTCCTCTTCTCCAGGGTAAACACCCCCAGCTCCCTCAGCCTCTCCCCATCAGCCTTTCCCTCCAGTCCCTTCTCCAGCCTTGTTGCTCCTCTGGACCTGCTCCAGCCCCTCCATCTCTTTCTTGAACTGAGGGGCCCACACTGCCCCTAGGACTCGAGGGGAGGCCTCCCCAGTGCCCAGTGCAGGGGGAGAATGATCTCCCTAGCTCTGCTGGCTGCACTATTGCTGATCCAAGCCCGGATGCCATTGGCTTTCCAGGCCACTTGGTCATCCTGCTGGCTCGTGCTCAGCCGGCTGTCACCCAGTCCTGCCAGGTCCCTCTCTGCCAGGCTGCTCTCCAGCCACTCATCCCCCAGTCTGTAGCTGCAGGGGTTCTGGTGGCCAAAGTGTAGGACCTGCCCTTCACCCTGTTAAACCTCATCCCGTTGGCCTCTGCTCATTGCCCCAGCCTGTCTAGATCTCTCTGCAGCATCTTCTTCCACTCCTGCAGATTGATAGTCCCCCCCACCTTGGTGCCATCCAAGAATTTGCTGAGGATAGATTTGATACCCTCATCCAGGGCATCAATTAAGATGTTGAATAGAACTGAGCCCAAAACTGATCCCTGCTTAATCCTCATCAAAATGGACAAGGTGTGAGGCTGTCACTTTGGCTTTTATCCAAGCCTTCGTAAAGGTCCTCCACTGCTTCCTCTGTAGCTCCCTGAGATGCAACACCGATGGGCTCAGTTACCATTTCACACGTCACTGTGGCCACAAATAATGTTAAGAGGCTGCCTTGGTCTTGCAGCTGGTGCAGAAGGCAAAAGGCTTAAAACAAGCTCAAGGAGGAACTTTTCCGCGCATCAGATGGCTACAGCCACAGAGAAATGGCTCAAGAAATTCTTCAACTGCCAGTTGCAGGGTGCTGGGGAGCACGCAGGTAGGGGCAGAGGTAAACAACATCTGAGCACCTGCTTTGATACTGGTCTGAAGGCCATGCTGCTGGCCACAGAACAGGAGAAAATACTGGAACTGCCACAAAGTTCAAGGGATGGAAGAACTGGAGCTTGTGACCCTTTTTCTTCCCCCTTCGTATTTCCTCTACCTCAGTAGGGCTACAAAACTCAGGGCTTATGACTCAGGACAAAAGCTCATGAGAGCAGCTTAGGGACAGGGAGATTTACTAACCAGAACATTCAAACTTATTAAGTTTATTCTTGTATTAATTTTATCTTTACTTCATCATGGTCTCTAAGGTTCTAGGAAACACTCAAGTCATTTTCTTCCCAGCCAGGAAACATATGGATTAGCTTTGCTTTATCTAATGAAACTCATTGATTCTGAAGTAATCACTTGATATTAGGAGCAGTGCCATGAAAATAAATAAAAAGGAAGTAAAATGACAGGGTTGAGGAGCTCTAACAGTACAAATATGGAAGGGCTTTAAAACTTCTTCAAAGGTTATTGCACCCTCGACACATCGCCGAGTTTTTTAAGTGCATCATTTCATTTGAGTCACTTCCCTTACAAATGGCACACTTAAAAAACCTGCTGGCGTTGTCTCCGATACTTAGAGCAACATCCTATTTGGGGGAGAGATTTTCAGGCAAATTTATGATCCTTATTTTCTTTTAACCTCAGGAGCAGCACAAATGATCTCAGTTGCAATTAGCTACCATAAACGATGCAGAACCGTCTTAAATCTTCAATCCTGCTGGTTGGTTTTTTCTACAGGAAGTTTATTGTTTTGTGATTTTAATTCATTTTGGACTTGGTAGTGCTCATTTTAAGCCAAGTTTAGTAGGGAGCAGTTGTACTTCGTATAATGTGGGTTCTTCTCCAAAATACCTGCAGCTTTCCTTAGAAAAATTCAAGCCAATGGGACTCGGGCTTGAGTTCAGGTTAAGCAGCTCCATCCACATAAAGCAAAACAAAAGCAAGCTGGTTCCACAAAAATACTAAACAGCTGCTGATCCTCAGAGCCACAGACTTTAACAGCACATTTGAAAACCAGGGCAGTCTTAGAATGATAGAATCCTTTAGGCTGGAGAAGGCCTTTAAGATGATGAAGTCCTTGTTTAGATTCCTGACCTTACTGCCTGACACTCTTTGCCCAGATAGTCAGAATTCACGGTGCCTTGTGCAACCCACAGCTCAAAAAAATCCTCCTCATCTCACAGATGCTGAAACTGAATGCAGAGAAGCAGGTCCTTCCCTCCATGCAGCCATGTTGGGCTGGAGCACACACACAAAGCAGTCCTTCAGCTCATTCTGAAAGAGTCAGACTCATTAAATAGATGTCCTAAAACCTTTTGTAAGCTGCTGGGGTTTCCTTCTCTGAGATTCATGGAATCATAAAATCATTCAGTTTGGAAAAGACCCTTGAGATCATCAAGTCCAACCATTAACCCTACTTTAACCTGAAGAATAGCAGCAACAGCCAGAGATGCCTTACTGCTAGTTTGAGCACAGTGTAAAAGTAAATAGGTTTGACAACAACAGCCAACAAAACAGAACCAAATCCAGCACTGGATCCAGCTACTTAGGCTCCCTCAAGACTTTAATAGCCACGTTTCTCTCAGAGGTTTGCTTGACTTTTCTTTTCTGCAATGAATTAGCTCCTCCATTAGAAAAAAGAAAGCGCTTCTTCTGATTTCTGCCCACAGTCTATCCATCCATCTATTTATCCATCCATTTATCTATTTGTCCATTTATCAATTCATTTATCCATCCATCTATAGCCATTTATCAATCCATTTATCCATCCATATCCATTTATCAATCCATTTATCCATCCATCCATCCCTATCCATTTATCAATCCATTTATCCATCCATCTATAGCCATTTATCAATCCATTTATCCATCCATATCCATTTATCAATCCATTTATCCATCCATCCATCTATATCCATTTATCCATCCATCCATCTCCATTTATCAATCCATTTATCCATCCATCCATTCAGGTAGCCCCAAGACCTGTGACTTCATTACCTGAGATCTCATCAGTACTGGTAAATTCCTGAACAGCAGAGGTTCTGGGAGCACATAAAACACATCACAGGCAAACCCAGGGAGAACTCAAGAGAAGCACAAACGTCTCTCTATCCAGAACAGTCTCCACCACAGATACTCTGTACAGCTTGATTATTGTTGCTTTTCCCCAGAAGCACCAGCAGTTCCTCAGGCATGTAATTTCTAAGAGGCTCAAAACCTAAATTATGCATCAAAAAGGGAAGAGATGCAACTTGGGGGTAATAATGACTTTCAAAATAACTTCAAATGAGTGTTCAGAGCAGTAGCCTATAGCTGGGAATCCGTGTGCCCAGTCAGCAACGACAGCAGAGGAGTCAAAATGATTCTTCCCTATATAGAAAAAAACCCCTAAAATCTGGTAGAGATTTTTAGTTTTAAATCTTGAAGAAGCAGGGCTGCATCCTACAATCCTACAATCTATTTGAAGGACTTCACTGAGCGGGGGGGGGTGACCCTTCAGGAGGAAGTAAAAGAAAATAGCCAGGTCTTGCATGCAGGGTTTGCAGCACTGAACTCCAGTCATACGTGACTGGAGACCTCGAAAGAGCGCTGAACATCAATGCAGGAACTCTCTGAAATTGTATTTAAAACCAGAAAAAAAAGATAAAAGAATCCCTTTTATTGAACAAACAGACTGCTGGAACACAGCCCGGGGCAGGTATTTGTGCAAATACAAGTCCTAAAGCTGGTGCTTTGAAAGCTCAAGATAACTCTGCAAGAACACGGCGCCTTTTAGTCTTTCCTGAGCTGTTCTACAGCAGGGAGAGAGTTTTCTACTAAACCTCGCCGAACCCTTGAGATGGTTGATCTTCTGCTAGTAATTTCTATCAGGCTTCTTATCCAGGAGCATTTAGCTCAAGATAAAGAAACTGTGAGTCATGTGTGAAAGCTGCCTGCACAGCTTAAGGTGAAGATCTTCGCCTTGAGCATAGAGACCACACTTTGAAGTCTGTCTCTCACAAGCCATTTGGTTTTCTGTCTGTAGTGAGTTATGTTAGGTCATGGCCTGGACCTGATGATCTTACAGGTCTTTTCTAGCCTCCATAATTCTGTCATTCTGTAATTTGAAAGCCCTCTACAGTTGTTTTTGCGATGGTGTTGCTCAAAGATCCCGAGATGCTGTCAACCTGACGTCACAAGCTGCAGGACCAAGGTGCCAAGGGGAATTTATGATCTAAATATACAGGGGAGGAGGCACTGAAAATAGCACTTTCACATAACCTCCCATGTCAGTAGGTGATACCCGTGTCCGGACTAGTCATCTCACTCGTTTTCCAGGCAACGGGGAGAAACAGGCCCTCACAGGGCATGAATCATCTGACCTATTTGAAATGCCTGCCCTCAGCAAAGCCAACATGCCCTACAAGTGCCTCTGTTGACTGTAAAGACAAGCCTAGGTGCAGGTATCGACAGTATGAATAACCACTTTCAAAGGAAGGATGCCACCACCATGAGGTTCCTTCGTTTACTGGAACTACCCACAGAGTGAGCAACTGGTGCCACTGCTGCTGGTTTTCTGGAGCAAATCCTCGTCAGCCTTTCCTTAAGGCAAAAGACCGTCCTCACGCCGCTGCCGGATCACGAGGCTTTTTGCCTGACCCCATTTACTACCTCAAAGAAACAGATCTAGGCTTGAACCACACAAAGGGAAGGTGGAGAAATCTGGGCGCAAACCGATGAGTAGCCACCAGAAGGAGATGATGTGGATTCTCTTTGCATGTTGTCTTACTGTTTCCCACTAACAGCTGGCACTCAAAATATAACCCGCATTCTGCTCCTGACAACCCATGTGGAGTCACTCCAGATTCAGTGTGAATCCAGCTCAGTGTCTGGGGACTGCTGCCAGGATAACTGAGAAGATCACATCCTCTCCAGCTCCCTTCACATTGCACTGGAAGAGGAAAAGTGTCAAACACATGTTTAGGAGGTGACAGAGCCCTGTGCCTTATGCGGTCTTCATGGACCAAAAGACCCCGTTTGTAGTTTAGGGAGCACTAGCAGCACAGCAGTAGGAGCAGGGAGAGCAGTAGCCCTGAGAGATGACCTTGGACATGCAGTTTCTTATCTCTCAGGCTTTTGCTTCGTGTCAGGACTGTTTTATCAACCAAAGACTTTGCTTCAGAGTGACAACTATTTACCCTTCACCATATCAGGGCTCCAGTTAGGTGTCAGGACGAGGGCTGGAGCTGGTAACAGAGACTCTCATTTTCCTCCTGTGAGTAGTTTTGCTGTTTGCAGAGAACGCGGTCGGATGGAAATACCACCAGCATGTGCGATGGTGATGCGAGGAAATACAACAATAATCACTGATTAAGAAGGAAGAGTGAAACGAGTAAGAGCTAGTGGCAGGATTGCTAAATGCTGATCAGTGCTGTAAGACTGCCTTTGATTTTTTTAATTAATTATACATTCCCTCATACTTGGTACTGCAGTTGATTTAATTGGACTCCTTATTTTTAGACAACTATAGCAGGAGGAAGACAGGGTACAGCTTTCAGAAGCTCAGCTCTAGCCTAATTCTGCCTCATTCAGTACCACTGGGAGCAAAATTAGGCTAATGCTGAGCTCTTCTGAAAGCCTCATGGTCTCGATGCAGTTCAGCTCACTGCACGTTCAGCTGGCTTGCAGGGAGGAGTAATTTAGGTGCAGCATGGTCTGTCCATGGAGGAATCCATGCAGGGCTGGGCTTAGCATCCATAAAGATCCCAAGCCTTTAATGCAGGAAGGACGTTAATAATAATGAGGAAGTGTTGAGCAGCAGAAAATGGTACCAAGGTCTGTCTACTACCAAAATCATTTGCCCTGATACTCACTTCAGCCTTACTCGACGCACTTGATTTGCACCTCGATACAAGGAGGACATTGAGGTGCTGGAGTGAGTCCAGAGAAGAGCAACGAGGCTGGTGAGGAGCGGCTGAGGGAGCTGGGGTTGTTTGGTCTGGAGAAAAGAAGGCTGAGGGGAGACCTGATTGCTCCTCACAACTACCTGAAAGGAGGTTGTAGAGAGGTGGGGGCTGGTCTTTTGTCCTAAGTCACCGCGATAGAAGAAGAGCAAACAGTTGTGCCAGGGGAGGGGTAGAGTGGACATCAGAAAATATTTCTTCCCTGACAGAGTGGTCAGGGGTTGGAACAGGCTGCCCAGGGAGTGGGGAGTCTCCATCGCTGGAAGGGCTCAGAAAAAGAGTAGATGCAGCCCTGAGGGACAGGGTTTAGTGGGCAGGGTGGGGTTGGGGTGATGGTTGGACTTGATGACCTTGTAGATCTCTTCCAACCTCAATGATTCTATGTTTCCCTGTCAAAGCAGTCTGCCAATCTGCTTTGTGGAGGCAAGGCATCAAATGCTAGACTGCAGAAGGGGCTGACGAATGCTTTCTCACAGCCTCAGCTTCTGAACTGCAGGATCCCCTAGACACATAGGTCTTGCTGACACACGCATTCTGCCCTCAGACAGTAATTTCTGCCAGACTTTCCCAATAGCTCTGCAGCTGCAGCAGGGAAAAGTTCTGAGCGTTTCTGCATTTTCAGATCTGAACCCTTGCACAGTCCTGCTGTCTGCACGAAAGCACTGCCTGCCCTGATGAATCTGCAGCAGAAGAATGTGTGGAACACATCACAGCTGCCTTTGAACCTGTGGTCTTTGAACAGCCAGCTCTGGGAACACCAGAACTCACGGGGATTTGTACACGTTGTCTGTCGGATGGTTCCTTACAACCACAGCATTTCACAGGGCTGCTTTCTGTGAGGAACACCTCACGTACAATGAACCCACCTCACAGTCTTTCCCAGCTGGTTGTTGCACTGCTGAAGTTATTTGTGGCCACCCAAGAACTCTTTGTACAGACATGAAATACCCACGATTGCTCCATGTCTCCGTCACACTGGGTTTAAGTACACTAGGGGGTTCAGGGGTTACTGTATGGAGACACACACAGAGTATGGTCCTAAAACCTCAACTACTTTGAGAACCAGACTAAAGAACCATCATTACAGAGAAAACATTGAAATGTGCTTCCAGGATCTCCCCATCTTTTAAAACTTAAGGGGAAATGCAAGAAGAAATCACAGGGTCTCCTTTCTCACTGATTTTGAGAAGTGGGTTGAGCTTTTCCAACTCCTTTGATTTAAAGTTTAGTGTTTTCTCCTTTTGCCTGAATCCGAGCATGTCTAAGCTTGGCGTGGTGGTGGCAAGCCTGGAGGTGACTGGGGCTTCAGACTGCAGGGCAGCAGCTCAGTTGGGCTGTGACACCCTGAGAGAGATCTGGACAGGCTGGGTCAATGAGCAGATACCAACAGGATGAGGTTTTACAGGGCCAAGGGCAGGGTCATACCTTGTGGCCACAAGAACCCCCTGCAGCTACAGACTGGGGGATGAGTGGCTGGAGAGCAGCCCAGTAGAGAGGGACCTAGCGGTACTGGATGACAACCGGTTGAACAGGAGCCAGCAGTGTGCCCAGATGGCCCAGAAGGCCAATGGCATCCGGGCTTGGATCAGGAACATCATGGCCAGCAGGACTAGGGACGTACTGGGGAGGCCTCCCCTCCAGTTCTGGGAGCAGTGCTCTTCCAACCAAAGAGATTCTGTGGTTCTGTGATCAGCACCTCACGGCACAGACTGCCTCGCCAGCGCGATGGAAAGAAAGGCTGCAGGATTACTACCCTTTTTTCTACATCTAACACAACAGTGGCTCTCTTGGCACACTTCAAAGAGATCAGGAGCACACACAGAGCAGATAAGGTGGGGATCAGTTGTAAAAGTTGTGTGTCATGACTAATTTTAGACATAACACCCCCACACCGGCACTGGCACTCGTGTGTGGGGGAGAGCTACGCTGTGGAAATGAGGTGCTGCTGGTGTGTGTCTGTCTGTCTGTCTGCGTGACGATACCTGCCTGAAGAGAGTGATCTGGCTAACGAGGTCTTTGAGGCAAACGTCCAACACTTGGCCTCCTACACAACCCTGGCAGAAGATGAAGCCTCCACATGGAAGATGCTGCTGGTGAAGCGCTAAACCAAGGTGCTAACTCTTTGGTGACTGGCAGAAGAGAAGAAATACTTCTTCATTCTCAGACAACACATCTCAGCTGAGAATCCTCATGGTCAAAACTCTTAGCCAAAGGGAAGTCTCAAATCTTCTGCTCTGTAGGTACCTGAGCAATCATAGGACATCAATACTCGTATTGGCCAAGTGTATGAATAGAGGAGGCAGAGGACAGGATCCTTATGCAACACTAAGAGCCTTTTTAAGACAAAAAGATGGAGGATCTCCTCACCTACTCCCAGTCCATTGCTCCCAGTACCTGACTTAGAAATAAAAAATGATAGAAATTGAAATTATAATGGTGAGAGGAGAAGAAGAAGGATCCATTTCACATCGCCTTGTGATGTGAAAAAGGTTTTTGAGGAGCTCTGTGGTCGGTGCTGTGGTGTTGGCAGGTTTTCAGCAGCGCTCAGCCCCTGGGAAATCCCATCCCGTGAGGTCAGATGAAACCGTGCTGGGCACTTTTTAAGACCTAACACTCCTTGTGTTGACTCAGATGAGACTGAAGTGGCTGGGGGAAAGACCCACTGATCCTTCCTGATCTCCACTCTGTGGTTGTGTCATACTGAGGTCTCTGAACCCCATGGTACTGAGACTGAGAAGGACTGCAGCTTCGGGGAGCATTTTGTGGTGTGGATCAGACATCTTGAGCACAGAAAGGTGAAGTAATTCCTGCTCAAAGATGAGGACTGACTACAGGAGCAACCAGCACATCACGATACCCACTAGATTTGGGAGCCCTTAATTGAAGGCTCTGAAGTGGGTCAAGGAGACTCTCTTGGCAAGGGGACGAAGCGGGGCCATGTGGGTGATGTACTGAAGGTTACCATAGAATCATAGAATCATCAGGGATTGGAAGGGACCTCAAAAGATCATCCAGTCCAATCCCCCTGCCAGAGCAGGTCATTGTTTTCTTTAAAGCACAGTCCTGCTCCAGCATCCACACCCACAGCCATTTGATACCTGCGAGCATCAAATCCCTCAGTGGGTTTCCAGCGGGCAGAACAAAAGTCACTTTTACCATGGCAAGCACTTGCTTTAAAATCCTTAGAAATTGTGGTCGAAGGAGGAGCAGACTCAAAGCCCTGGTTGGCAATAACCTTTCAGCAGAGGCTTTGCAGAAGAGCAGTTGGTGTGTGCTTATGCCTTGCTCTGAGTACCTGCTCGAAGTTAAATATATGCAGAAGTGCTTTTTGCTGGAGGGATAATTACTAAACCCAGGTCTCATTAAAGTCTTCTTGTTTTATTCTTTGTAGAGCACTTATATATTCAGCAAGAATAGGATCAGATACACGAGTACAGTCTGTACAGTGAACACTGAACAGGAAAGTGTGTGGGGAATCACATGAGGGGCTGGAAGGGACCTCAAAACATCATCTAGACTAATCCCCCTGCCAGAGCAGTATTCCCTAGATCAGAAACATGGCCAGGTGGGTTTTAAACATCTCCAGAGGAGGAGATTCCACAACCTCCCTGGGCAGCCCCTTCCAGGGCTCTGCCACCCTCACTGGGAAGAGGTTCCTTCTCACATTGATGTGGAACCTCCTCTGTTCCAGCTCACACTTGTTGCCCATTGTCCTGTCATTGGGTGCTACTGAGCAGAGCCTGGCTCCATCCTCCTGACACCCACCCTTCACATATTTATCAACATTCATGGGGTCACCCCTCAGTCTCCTCTAAGCTCAAGAGCCCCAGCTCCCTCAGCCTTTCCTCATCAGGGAGATGCTCCCCTCCCTTCATCATTCCTGTGTCTCTGCACTGGACTCTCTCCAGCAGCTCCGTGTCCTTCTGGAACCGCGGGGCCCAGAACTGGACACAAGACTCCAGATGTGGGAACTATCCCCAGTCTGTAGTAAAGTTGCCTCATTACATTCTTAGATCCTTCTTTATCACATTGTTGCTCAGTTTATCACAATTCTTCACTTCCTGTTCCCTTTTAGACTTCAAACATACAGTTGTTTTTTCAAATGGCTTTTTTTAACCCTTCCACAGTCACTATTTAAACCTCTCCAAAGCTCTTGGAGACCCCCTGTACAAATTCCAGATGACTTAACCCAAGGATGGGTTTTTTAAAATGTATTATCTGATAGGAGAGGTTGAAGCCTGGCCAAGAGTTTGAGATTTCTCATTTTTACTAATGTTTTAACAGCAAAATGATTGTGTGGTGCTTTTTTGTGGCTTCTGCCACCTGAGGCTGGTAAATGGCAGAAATGAACACAGGATTCACAGAATCATCAAGGTTGGAAAAGACATTCAAGGTCATTGAGTCCAACTGTCCCCTCTACAACCCCCAACCATTAAACTGTCCCCTGAATACTTCAGCCCAGTTTGGCTATCCCACCTTACTTCAGTGGCTCTTCAAAGCATCCACATTTGCCTAAAAGCCCTCCTTTTGGAGGAAATGAGAAGAAGGAACAAGTTCAGCTCACGGGAGATCTTTAGATCTCCACCAAAGCTTCATTTGACCGCATTTTCCCTGATGCCCAGGTCTATTTTAGAGAGCTTCTCACAACTTCTGTTAGCTGGGTGATCTGCTGAAGACCAAATACAGTTCCTCAAAATGAAATTCAGACCAGACCTTGCTAGCTAACCTTTTTTCCTTCCCCTAATGGAAACTTTGAATGAGCTTTAGCCTACTGGTGTAACCACACACTTCAGAATCTGTGAGGCAAGAGGCTGAGACCTGCGTGCAATTTCTGACCTCAAGACGGAACCTTCTAGTGCCATGGCACTCCCAACCCCAAGATGTTTTGGGGGATGTTTGAATCCTGAGCCAGTGGCAAGTGTCTCTCATCATCTGCTGTGTTAGGCCACCTTTCTACAAATTTGGAACTTCTACGGTTGAGGTCAATAAAGGAGATTCTCCCCCTCTATTCTAGTCTACTCTGCTCTGGTGAGACCTCACCTGGAGTCCTGTGTCAAGTTCTGGAGTCCCTAGAATAAGAAGGACATAGAACTGTTGAAGCAAGTCCAGAGGAGGCCAAGAGGATGATCAGAGGAGCCCTTCTGTTATGGAAAGAGGCTGAGGGAATTAGGTCTGTTCAGCCTGGAGAAGAGAAGGCTCTGGGGGAACCTGACAGCAGCTTCCAGTACCTGAAGGGGTTACAGAAAAGCTGGAGAGAAGCTTTTCTTTGGGATTCTAGTGGTAGGACAAGGGGGATAGGTTCAAGCAAATAGAAGGGCCAGATTTAGATGAGGTCTAAGGCAGAAATTCCTCCCTGTGATGGTGCTGAGGCCCTGGAACAGGTTGCCCAGGGAGGTTGTGGCTGCTCCATCCTGGGAAGTGTTCAAGGCCAGGTTGGATGGGGCTCTGGGCAACCCGCTCTGGTGAGAAGTGTCACTTGTCACTGGCAGGGGGTCGGGACTGGGTGATCTCTGAGATCCCTTCCAACCTGAATCATTCCTTGATTCTATGATTCTTTCCTCCAGTTCCTACAGCACTTTGGGGTTCTTATCCAGGTCTCCCGTACAAATGTTAACATAACTTGTCCTGTCTAGAGGGCTAGAAATACCAAGTGAGGAGTATTTGAACTACTTGGAAGTGTTTGCATTCTTGCACACAGCAAGGCTCAAAAATTTCCTGAACAGAGGTGTCTAGAGCAGGAAGCTATTCTGACTTAGGTCTTTTTGCCTTTAACTCGACTATCTCAGCACCCCACCCTTCTTCCTTCCACCTTCCTGAATTTCTTAGACTTCCTTCTTGTTGCTTTGCGTGAATCTATTTT
Source organism: Rhinopomastus cyanomelas (assembly GCA_013400115.1). Lineage (NCBI taxonomy): Eukaryota > Metazoa > Chordata > Aves > Bucerotiformes > Rhinopomastidae > Rhinopomastus > Rhinopomastus cyanomelas. The sequence continues at coordinate 81,754 of VXBP01000220.1, read as the reverse complement.
AGGTGTGAGATCTTGGTTAGCTTCTTGCTAGGCATTTACTTCCCATTTTCTGTCTCTGGGGTTTGCCTTTTCAGCAAAGTTGTGAGCCCACGGGCACATAGGGTGTGTGAGATCTCGCGTGGTAAAGTAGACTGCTCGTAAAGAAGAGAAAATAACTACTGGAGAAGAAAATCAGGTGTCAGAATGGACACAGGCTTGTCCAAATGGAGCCAAATAATGCAAAACTGATGAGTGCAAAGATGACCAAACTGTGCTGAGTCCAGCTCTAGGACTTGGGTGTCTTCTCTCTGCCAACCTCAGACTGACCATACAACGTTGTTCCTTTGATATTAACCATCACCATCTCTTGGTAGAAAATTACTCCACCTCGTGCACTGACCAACCTTCATATTAAATTCCAGATAGCCCTGTGAAACCTTCTTTTGAAGGCCACTATGGGATTTAGCTGTGATACATTCTCTTCCCTCTACTAGACAGAAAGGGACTGAAACAGCAAAGGGATTTGGCTCTGCAGGCCCCAACCTGATGCTTCACCCTCATTGAACAAAACCTCAGAGGTGCTTGCTGCCTGCGTGGAAGTGGATGGTCTAGTCAAGTCAGAGCAAGTGCAGACACTCACACTGTCCCTCTGAACACGATACAAAGAGCTGGACTCTAACCTAGAGGGAAGTTTGCATCACAGGCTCCAAACCAAGCAGCTAAATGCTTTGCTTCCAGGCTTTAGCTTTACCATGCTGCCACTGGTCTGTGTTACCTCTACCCAGTTCCTCCCTGTTGAGCTGGGAAAACTTCCCCTCAGCTCTGGGCTTTACTCAGGATCTGGAAAACAAGTCAGCTCTCCACTAGCAGTCAAGAGTTGCTACAACCACAAGGCTCCTACTAGTAGGAGCAACACATCACAGCAAACATGGGCTCAGTGGCCTCAAGACTCAAGTTCCTGGTACAGCCCAGTGTCACCGACCTCACACAGCAGCAGCTTTCTGGCAAATTGTGCAACTGCACTGCCCCCAAACTTCCTGTTTTGAAACCCCAAGAAGCTGGAAAATGTTAGCACCGGCACTTTAAAGTGCTAGTTGTGGCTTTTCTTTTCTCTTCAAATTCTTCCTAAACATCTACCCAACGCTCAGAGAGTCCACACAGAACAAGGAGCCTCCAGCCAGGCAGAGCATGTCATGTCACGCCAGAGCATCCCCAGCCAAACCATCCCCTGTGCCATTAAGAGCTCTGCCACTTGGAGTGGGGAGCGAGGTGACAGATGGAGAGGCAGGTGCTGGTGGAGAGGCAGTGAGACACTCGCCGTTCTCGCGTCAGGCAGCGCTCACTGGGCACCTTGGGCCACCTGGCCCTGCTCTGGCAGCTCCCCTTTCCCCCTAAAACCTACCCGTGATGGAAAATATTAGAGTCTTGATACAGAAAGCAGAGGTAGGGCAAACCCCTGTTCCACTGCAGCTCATTTCTGTCTAAGAAGGAGAGAAGTTAGAAGGAAGAAAGAGTCGTGTTTGTCTTGAACACTGCAAGGGAACTTCTTTCTTTCCAATCAGCGTGACAACTGCTTCCTTTTCTGGCTATCGCTGCAACTCCAGATGGCACATGAGAGCATTCTTAAAGCTCTGACTTGGCTCCTTGCAAAGACATTGTCTTCCCAGTTAGCTGGAAATGTATTAATAGCGTTGGGNTGGATGATCTTTCGAGGTCCCTTCCAATCCCTAATGACTCTGTGATTCTGTGGTCTGGGCTGGCTGAGCTCAGAGGGCTTTTTCCAGCCTCAATCGTTCTGGGATTCTGTGAACTAGCTGAGGTGCTACCAGCTCTTACGGTTTCACTAGGGAACTGTGAGACATCACTTCCTCACATCCCCATCTCCAGGATTCCTATTCCTTGCAGAGGCTGCTGCTCTTTGCAGGGCAGTTCTACATTTGCACCAAGGGAGAAGAGCTTAAGGAAATGACCCAGAGCACCAAGGTAACCTAAACCAAAAGGTACAAACACTATCAGGATCGTAAGCAAAACCAACAGGAAGGTTTTGCATCTGAAGCTGAAAAGGGCAGAGGATTTTGATGGTGTGTGACCAGTTCAAATGAGCCAAACTACCTGTGTGCCTCATCCCTGCTCCGTGTCGCAGCGACCTGCTGGGGTGGCTGGCAACCACAAGCCTGGGGTTTGGATGTGGGAGCCCATGCCTCACAAAAAGATGTGCTGAAAATAATATCCTGTCTCCTCTTAAAACTGTGAAGCTCTTTAAAAACCTTAAACGGCTGCTACATTCCTGCCTTTATCCCCAACACTTTTTACAAGCCTGTGCTTCCCCTTCTGCTTTACAAGGCGGCTGAGCAGAGGATTAAGGGGATGACTTGGAGCACATATGCTAAAGGAAAGGGGGAAGAAGAAAAATCCGCCTTCAGAACGTTACATAACTCCAGAAAAAATACAAACACTCATAAACCAGAGACACACGCCCAGGCCCTCGCTCTTTACGCTTAAAAAAAAGTCATCATCATCATCGTCGTCGTCGTCATGTGGCCAGAGCACAGTTTGCCAGCTGGACTGGCCTCTGAAAGAACATAAGTGAACGTTTCAAGTTGTGGAAACTGGAAGTCCACAGCAGCACGTTTCCCAAACCTATTCCTGATGGCTTTTCCCATTTCTCTCTGTTTCCTATTACCAGAGCTTGGTGCTCACCAGCAGCTACCCCTTGGGGAAGGAGGAGGAAGAGAACTAACGGAGCCCCTCTCACGCTGTCAGGCACCTTCTATAAATATTTATGTGACCTACAGGATGCAGCACAGTTTGAAATCTCGCAGCCACCACGCAGTTCCCTGGGCTCTGCTGAAGGTTCCTGTATCTCAGGCAAGACCTGGGTCTGTGCAGAGCTGCTGGCACTCGCTGACCTAAATTGGGGATGTTGTACCGAACAGCCTGTTCCTACGGGGACCGGGGCGTACGGCGCCGACCTCATGTTTTGTGGGGGATGTGGCTGTAATTAGAGTCAAACGTGAGGAGGACTCATTGTCCACCATCAGGAGCAGAAAGTGACAGAAGGTAATGCTCCAAGGATTGAGCCAAAGCTCAGTGAAGGGGAGAAAAAGTCCTCCTTCTGCCACACGTTTCTGCTAAAGTCGTTTGTCCTGCAGAAACACCCGGGTTCTTGGGGTTTTCTTTGCTCTGATCTTTTTTTTTCCCCTCCTAACAAACTGCAGAAAAAGGAACCTACCCAACCTCCTACCCTAAACAGGAACTTGATCCCTAGTGATATCTTCCTGTCCTGTCCCTATTTATAGAAGTCAGGTCACCCAAATAAGAACAGAAATGGTGTCATATGATACTGGGTGACCAACTGAATTCTGCATCTTGAGAATTCAGAGGAACACATTTGAATAACCCACATGAGAAAAACAAAAACATGTGGAAAGGAAGCCTCACTGTGGTCATCTGTGCTCTGCACTCGTGAGACCGCACCTGGGCTACTGGGTCTAGTTTTGGGTGCCACAGTATCAGAAGGACGTTAAGGGGCTGGAGCCCAGAGAAGGGCAACGAGGCTGGGGAGAGGGCTGGAGAACAGACCCTGTGGAGAGCAGCTGAGGGAACTGGGTTCATTTAGTCTAGAGAAGAGGAGGCTGAGAGGAGACCTTACTGCTCTCTACAGCTACGTAACAGGAGGTTGTAGCCAGGCTGCTCCTGGTCTCTTCTCCGAAGTTAATAGTGATAGGATGAGAGGAAATGGCCTAAAATTGTGTCAGGGAAGGTTTAGATTGGATCTTAGGAAGAAGTTCTTTCCTGAGAGAGCGGTTGGGCACTGGCACAGGCTGCCCAGGGAGGTGGTAGAGTCCCCATCCCTGGAGGTGTTTAAAAACCAAGTAGCTCAAGCACTTGAGGCCATGGTCTACAGGTTAGGGAGATGTTGGGATGAGGGCTGGATTTGATGGTCCTGGAGGACCTTTCCAGCCACGATGGTTCTATAATTTGATGATGTTTGTGCACAGAACCACTAAGCAATTTGTGAGACGACCCAGCCAGCTATTGGGGCTCTGAGTATCTTTCCCTACATCACAATCAGGTCATCAGACCCACAGATAATTTGCGTGCAAAACATGCAGTCAGTTACGGAAAGTCTAACCCAGACACGTCTACCCCATTGTGCTGGTAAAGAAAGGTATTAAAAAAATTGAGGAAAACTGCAAAAATTCAGGCATCTGTGAAGGTCACTCGATGGACAATTTGGAACCAAACCATAAGCACACAAAGCTGTGAATTCTGCTGCTTGCAAAGAATTTATAACGGCTTCCCCATCCACGCTGCCATACAGCAGCGCTTGAATCCAGGACCTCCCACACCAGGACTGAATTGGACATGGAAGCTAAGGGGGGTGGTTAACTCTTTGGGTTCCGCGCTGGAGTCTCCAAACAGCCCCATCTAGAAAAGAGCAGCATTTACTTGTCTATTCTTTCACCACAAACCATCACGGACTGGAAAAAGTCAACATTTAACCAGACACCTACTCCTGTTGGAATATCTGTTTGCATAAATGCAATTTTGTGATCCTAAGAAGAATGCTCTGCTTGACAGCGTTCTTCCTTCAGACTCACTTGGCACAGGTTCTGACCCATAATTCCTGCCTTACCGTGGCAGTCAGGCTTTCAGACGGAACCTAACTGCACGGAGAGCTAAGTTCTTCCATCATGATTCCTGCAGCTTCCAAAACATGTTTATTTACAGAGCTAGATATTTTATGGGCTGAAGACTCAGGGCTACTTGGAGTGATGAATTCATGCCCTCCGAGGCGTTTTGTTCACGGCTAGGAAGTTTGTCTGTGCTTGAGGCTCATAATGAAAGGGAAGATTTAGTCATTCCCTTTACTTCTAGAGGCCCCTCCATCCTTCCATTGCTCATTCACAAATCCCTCGGTGCAGGCAGCTTGTAGGTGGAGCTGAGGTGGAGGTTGCTGTTAGCGTTTTCTCCTGCCTCTGTGAGCAGCAACTCGCAGCAGAGCGAGTTTCCTCATGCAGAGAGGGGCCAGCTCTGCCTGTGGCAGGGATTGAACCTCTGCTTATTAGAGCAGAGGGAGAGCCAGTGGAAAGGGGAAAATTCAGTCTGAAGCAGCAGCTAGAGGGGCCAAATTTTGTGAATTAGACATTGCGGCTGGAGAACAAACAGGCTTTTTGGACCCCAGGGGTTCAGCCCAGCTGTGTGACTCAGCCTTGGTGTGTTTGAATGTGTGAGGAGCAGAGGAGGCAGTGGTTTCTGCTCTGCACATGCCTGAAGAGCCAGCACTGAGGGCTTTAACATCTCAGCAATTCAGTCTGGACGTGCTGGAGGTTGGACCTTCCCCACCCCAACTCAGCACCTTGCACATCACAGAATCACAGACCGGGTTATGTTGGAAGGGAGCTCAGAGATCATCCAGTGCCATGGGCAGCAACACCTCTCACCAGAGCAGGTTGCCCAGAGCCCCATCCCACCTGGCCTTGAACACTTCCAGGGATAGAGCAGCCATAGTCTCCCCGGGCAACCATACCCTCACAGGGAGGATTTTCTTCCCAAGATCTCATCTAACTCTCCTCTCTTTTAGCTTGGACCATCCCTCTTGTCCTAGCACTAGTGTCTTTCATAAAAGGTCCCCTTCCAGCTCAGAGCAAGGCATTTCTTCTTAAAGATCAAGCCAGCTGATCTCTGCTGTGGGCATCAGTAGCCCCAAGTTCTCAAACCTTTTTCATTATAAAACTCAGTGCAGGTGCAGACAAAGGACCATCTCCAAGTGGTTCACCCGCATCGCCTGCTCCTGTGCAGTCTGCGTTAACCTTCCCCCGTGGCAGCTCCTCGCCCCCTGCACTGCTGGCAGCCAGACACACCTTCCTCTTTCCAGCTGGACTAGACTCAGATAGCTGAGCCCTTGCAGCAGGAGGATTTGTGTGTGGTGCTTCCCAGACTAAGAGTTAGTGCATCACTCCCCATTACAGCCGCTTCCTCTCAAGGAAATGGGATTTTGCCCATTATCCTTTATGTTTATTGATGCAGATTTCCTGGCTGAGTTGACATTCCCCTGTTGCCTTGGTTTTTCTACCCTGAACTTGCAGGAAGACTTTCCTTAGAACTCGACCTTGAAAAACATCCCAGGGAGACCTCTGAGGTTGAAAAACCAAAGATCTCTGATTCTTCTTGGTGACTGAAATACCTGCAGTGCATTTGAAAGACCCTAACGGGATCCTTCCCTTTCCTTAAGCTCTTCATCTCCAGACCTGCCCTTGGATATTGCCTCTCCTTTGGTGCTGGGACACTGTTCAATGAGTTCCATGTGCTTCATCTCAGAGGCAGCGGAAGAGATGGAGACACTGGGTGGCTTGAGGGACTAGTACTGCTGCACTAAGCTCTTCGCTTTCTAGCTGAATCATAGAATCACCCAGGTCAGAAGGAACCTCCAAAGGTCATGTAGTCCAACACCTCAACTAGACATCCTCAACTAGATCACATTGCCCAGAGCCTTGTCCAGCCTCCCCTTGAACATCTGCAGGGATGGGGCCTCAACTGCCTCCCTGGACAACATGTTCCAGAGTCACCCCCCCTCCTTTTAAAGAATTTCTTCGTAACATCAACAACTTTTGCATGGCCAACATCATGTGTGATGTCAGACTGGTAGATTTTTTAAATATGTTATTTTCTGCCTTTTTTTTGTCCTTTTCTGGTGCATCTGTGTCACAAAGCCACTTCTTCCCTCTACCTACAACACTAGAGGCAACACTTACTGCCCAGCACGAGTCAGTCTGAGCACCTAAGCCATCGCTAGGTGCCTAATTAAACGACCTGATTTTATTCAGGAGCTCAATGTGTCTTCCAGCTCCCACTGCACTCAGCAGCTGTGAAAATCAGGCCACTTTTGCATGAGCTGGGACTAGTTCTGGATACTCAACTGCTAAAAAGTTGATCCTGACAGGGCCTGGGAGCTGGAGCACCCAAAGGATGGATCCTCACCAGGTTCTGGCTGCAAGGGAATGTGGGAGGGATGAGGTGCATGCCCTGGTTTGTGACCAGCCAGCAGTTCTCAGCCATCACCACCATTCCCAGCACTGTCCCATGATAAAATATACCCTGGCTTGTCTGTGCTTTATGCAGCATCTCCTCCTTGTACTGAGAATCAAATTGAGCTTATTGTCCCCGTGGAAGAGAGAGGGGACCTTTGGAAACAAACATATGGGACTAAGCCTTACATTTTCTAACATCCTTTGGGGTCCTGGGGGTGCAAAGGCAGTGGAGAAGGTGCTACAGTCAATCCCAGGAGAGCTCTATTGTGCTACGTGTTCTGAGGAAACACCAATTCATTAAGGGAACGAGTCAACAAGGGTGGGTGGCAGAACCATCTGTCCTGCTAGATTGTGCACAGCTCCTTCAGAGATCTGCTCTGGGGCCTGGAGAGAGTTAAACGATGAGTGAGAGGCAGCTTGTCTGCCCTCACTGCGACAGGAGGAACTGCTCATTTCAAAGGCTGAGCTTCACTGGGAGGGTGTTTGTAATTCGCCGCCTCGGATGCGATGCAGACAGACACTTGGGTGGCGAGATGTGTGGTGGGGAGACTCGGGCTGTAGTTGTGCACAGCTCATTTCAGAGGTGAGCTGGGCAAAGGCATAGGGAGAAAAGGACAGAACCACAGAATCACTGAGGTTGGAAGAGACCTCCAAGCTCATCCAGTCCAACCATCACCCCAACCCCATCCTGCCCACTAAACCTTGTCCCCCAGGGCCACGTCTACTCATTTTTTGAACCCCTCCAGGGCTGGCAACTCCTCCCCTCCTTGGGCAGCCTGTTCCAACCCCTGACCACTCTGTCAGGGAAGAGATTTTTCCTGATGTCAAATCTAACCCTCCCCTGGCACAAGTTGAGGCTGTTTCCTCCTGTTCTGTTGCTCATGACTTGGGAGAAGAGACCAACCCTCACGTTCACCTCTCTACAGCCTCCTTTCAGGTAGCTGTAACGAGCAGTAAAGTCTCTCCTCAACCTCCTTTTCTCCATCTCATTTCTCATCTCTTGGATGATGAACCCAAGGTAGGAAAGGTCCATGGCCAACTCTGCCTGTGCAAGAGGAGCTTTTTGCTCTTTGCTCTTGTCTGAGCTACTTTTCAAAGCGAAGCAGTGGCTGTTTTGCATGGCCCAGCTGAGCCAGACTAGGGGAAGGTCAGCAAGATAGAACAGACCAAGCTGCAGTGTCGACCACACGAGATACAGCCCGGCACAAGGCAGGTGCTGGGGCTAGCACTCTGCTGATCCCAAACAAATGTGGGCAGATAAGGACAGCAAAATACACCAGGAGGAAGTCTTTTCATAATCACACATTTGCAACACAGGCCTGTTTTTTGCAGAATTATCTCTCTACCTTCCTCTTCGTCACCAAATGAACAGAAATATGTATATTCGAGGGGTGGAGAAGCCAAGGGCAGAGCTGAAACACAGCTGAGTCAACAACACATGTCCACAAGCCGGTGGGTAACGTTGCGTGTTCCCACATGGCTATCAGAGGGCTTGTGAAAGTCATCAGAGCAGACAAAAAGGGTGACAGAAATGAGTAAACATCCTACACAGCGCTACAGGCAGAAACTAGAAAAGCTGGAGGGTCCCAGCTGCTCTAACCCTATCACAGAGCATTAGGGACAGGAAGGGAATTTGAAAGATCATCCAGTCCAGTCCCCCTGGCCAGAGCAGAAATGGCCATAGGCTGGATCCTAGAGCAAGAGAATCCCAGAATGATTGAGGCTGGAAAAGCCCTCTGAGCTCATCCAGCCCAAACCAGCACCTAACATCACCACAGCGGCTACACCAGGGCACTTCGGGCCACAGCCAGGTGTCCTTCAACACCTCCAGGGATGGAGACTCCCCCACTGCCTTGGGCAGTCCATCACCCAGGCCCTGATCTCCCCTGATCACATCCAACCCAACCCTCCTCTGGCAGCTTCAGGCCCTGCCCTCTTCTCCTGGGAGAAGGGCCTGACTGACCCCCACCTGACTACAACCTCCCTTCAGGAAGCTGGAGAGTGGGAGAAGGTTCCTTCCCGAGTCCTATCTTCCCCAGGCTCAACACCTTCACCCCATCAGCCTTTCCCTTCAGTCCCTCCACCAGCCTCTTTGGTCCTCTGGATCTGCTCCAGCCTCAAACTTTTTTGAAGTGAGGGGCCAGCTGCCCTCAGTACTCGAGTCTTCATCCTTTGGGAGAAGACTGCCTGGAAACCTCACCCTTTCCTTCTGCAGAGGCTTGTTGAGTTTCAGACCTTCCTCCACCCGCACTGTTTGGTGATTAATTAAATTAAACCAGCACCCCTCTCATTTTGGCCTTCCTTCCAAACCTGTAGTGCCCCTTCTTCCCTTGAGAAGTTCCAAAATGACCTGTTCCTGTGGAATTTGCCTCCTGACACTCAGTGGAAGAGCCTGACTTCTGCTTTACAGCCCTAATGTTCCTGTCCTGTTCTGCCTTCTTCTTTCATCATTTTGGCTAAATGTTGGTGCTGTCCAGGTCAGGGGTGAAGTCCTCATTTGGGCAGTCTCTGGTGTTGGAAATCTGAGCTGATCCCTGGCTGCTCTTGGGTACCAGTGTGGAACATCTGGAGAACACCACTGTATGTGCAGCTGGAAAACCTGCTGAACGGAAGACCTGGGTCTTCCTAGCTGGAGCAGAAAAGGACCGATAGGCACCCTGAAGGGAAATAAGCCAGAGGGCACTTGGAGTGCTGCGAGGACTAGCAAATTTCGGCAGGTTGCTGCAACCTGGAAGATCTCTGGTCTGGCCCCCTGGTGGCAGATGAATTCTCCTTGTCCCCAGTGCTCCTGCCTTGTCTGCACTTCCACACCTTCACGTTTTCATGCCGAAGAGGCGATTAAATGCCAGTAGCTGCTGCTTCACTACCTAGAAAAGCACTGGCCCAAGCAGGGAAAACTAGGGGTCCCTATTTCATACTGGGAGCAGGCTGCCTGACCTTGCCCCTCAAACTCTACGTGATGATTTGGCATGGAGCACATCCCAAAAAACCCACCCAGAGCTGAGAGAATCAGCGTGGAAAGTGCATCCCACGGGTTTCTGAGCCATTAGAGCCCTGGTTCAAGCAACAGATGTGACTGTCACCATTATCAACCAGCATCCCTGAGAAACCCTTCTTGTTGTGCTCTCTCCTCTGCAGGCAGAAAGCTCTGGCCTCGACGGGTGGAAGAAGCGTTCAAGCAGCATGCGACTGGTTGGTATGAAGTAGTAAATGTTAAACAGAGTCAATTAGGGAGCTTCATGGTGAAGGTTTTAGGAAGGGAAGTGTTTTAGCAGGGGCACTGTCTGGAAAGCACCAGCAAAGTTAGTGAGATGCTGCTCGAGTGCTGCAAGCAGGTAATCGAGAAATGAGCCTTGTCTGTGATCTTCAGGAAGAGCAAAAAAAGGTGAGAGAAAGGAACTATTACTCTCTCCACCTCAACACCTACACAGAAAAGTGAGACCTGCCTCTTCAAACAGTTCTGGTGCTCTCCTCACTGTGTTCTGTGCATCAAAAGGCAGAGAGGCAGCAGTGAGAGAGAAGAGATCTTCAGAGCTTCAGTCTGCAGCTCATTTTCGGTTTTACTGAGCGGTGGTAACGGGCTGCAAGTGAGACAGAGCCCTGGTCCTGCCTGACCTGCCAAGAGCTGATTTTCTCCAGTAAGGGAGAACAAAAGGGAATGAGGACAGAGGCAGCTGGGAAAACATCTTCATCTGTCCACCTAACACTAGGTTCTTCCTCCTTTCCAGGCTGTTCTCCCACGTGGGTGACCCATTCCTGGATGACACCCTGCCCCGGGAATACGTCCTGTACCTGCGCCCCACCGGCCCCCTGGCCCAGAAGCTCTCTGAGTTCTGGCAGCAGTCAAAGCAGATCTGTGGGAAGAACAAAGCTCACAACATCTTCCCACACATCACCCTTTGCCAGTTCTTTATGGTAAACCTGAGCTCCTCTCTCTGTTGCCTTCGTGTGTGCATTGGTGGGCAGCCCGTGCCAGGCTTCGTGTGGCTGCTGCAGAAGAGTTTGTGCTTGGTGGGGTTGGCCAGAAGGGCTGGTGTCTGGGATCCTTGAGGAGGTACCTGGCTTCTGAGTGGGTTGTGCAGCAGCAGAACAAATTCTCATCATCTCAGGTGCTTGTTAACATACAGATAGACAGGGGTGGGCGTGAGGTTAGGCAGGCTGCTTATGGAGAAGTGGTCCTACTTTGAGGACAAGGAGAGGGCAGGTGACTTCTAACCATCCCATTGTCTATAGCCCAGTGTTGCTTCTCACTGCGTTATGGCAAAGGTAGACCATTCACACCCACCCTCCAGAGACTTTTCTTTCTCTACCAGGAGCACTAGAGAGCTAAAGCAGAGGCACAATTCCCCACCAGAGATACAGTTGTCCCCTTTCCTTTGGCAGTGTGAGGACAGCAAGGTGGATGCTCTCACAGAAGCTCTGCAGGCCACTGTGATGCGGTGGAAATGCAAATTCCCTGCCCCCCTGCCTTTGGAGCTCTACACATCCTCCAACTTCATCGGGCTGTTTGTCAAGGAAGAAAGTGCTGAGGTACTCAAGAAGTTTGCTGCAGACTTCGCTGCAGAGGCTGCTTCTAAAGCAGGTGAGTGACTGCTCTGGCAGCTGCAAAGAGCTCAAAGCTTGGGCAAAGCTTTTCAGTAGCTTTTTGTGATGGCGTGAAGAAGTGATGCTCAGGAAGCCAACACCTGATTTTCAGAAGCCCAGGAGGAACCCCCTGCCGGGTGCTCTGAGTTTCAGTGCTTTTTCAGTTGAAAGTTCACCTCACACGTAATGTCAAGTGTTATCTTCTGAAAGGGAAGTTGACATTTGGTGGTTCCTTAACCTTTCAGATAGACACTGTCTGCAGGGCTGACTATTTCCTGCTCCACTCACTACCTCAAGCTGCTGCCATAAAGCTTTGCTCAGCCAGTAATGGCTGTGATGGGCGTTTCACTGCAATTGTGAGATGCAAACAGGGCTCTGGGAGAAGACCCCAAGCGCCCTGCTAACCCAGAAGGGAACCTTCTCAAATCTCAGTGCCAATACATCTGATTCCAATGCCTTGTCCTCCTACTGTGCCTGGAGGGGGGAAACCCCTCGGCGTTGAAGAGGGGAGAGATGGCTAGGGCATCCCAAGCTCTGACCAAATCCACTGCTGAATGAGCTCACTGGGTGCCCTCCAGTTACTCCAAACCTGGAAATCAGACCAGCACTGGAGCACCATAACAGTCCCTGACTAATCCTGCCACTCTCCATCACCACCCAGTCCCAGCACCACCAGTCCTTCAGTGTCACAGGCTTAGCCTGGAGTTTAAGTGCATCAAGATACAGCAGCTTCTGAGTCCCTGAGATGCCTCTGTGCTAGACACACACCCCATGACACCATGCACAACCACTGCAAGTCTCAGAGGAAGAGATACAGACTGCTGTAGGCTCATCACACCCCTGACACACATTGCTTCCATCTGGCTTGGGAAGAAATTCTCTTCCCTTTAAAAAGGTGAGGAAGAGGCTGTTTCCTTCGCAAATTGAGGGCACACGTGCACACAAAGCCGTTAGGCAGGTCCAGGGACTGCTGCACCCATATGAGGATGGTGCAGGTGTTGCCCTGCACAGTGCAAACACCCTCAAACCAACACAGTTAGGAGGGACAGCTCTTACCCCAAAAGCACTGAACAAGAAGAGAGCATCAGGCTTTCTCCCAGGCAACCAGCACCAGGAGGAGAGGGCAGGGCCTGAAGCTGCCAGGGGAGGGTTAAGTTGGATGTTAGGAAGCCCTTCCTCACAGAAAGGGTTGAACAAGCAGGAATAAATTACATGCAAACAATTAATCCTGTGATTTCTACATCTCCTGGAAGAGTCCCAATATTTCACATACTTTCACCTTTCTGCTTCCTGGAATCTTTCCCTAATAAAGGGGTTTTTTCTGCAGAATCATCAAATCAGTGGTTCCAAATTATTTTCTAATACCTCACCCTCAGTGATCAGTGCCCACCCTCAACTACCAGTGGGCAAACTAGTACTTCAACCAACATCCAGGGAAAAGATTGAAGTGAAAAGATTCTCCAGTGAAGTGATCTTGCTGTGCCAGGGGGATTGGACTGGATGATCTTTCAGGGTCCCTTCCAATCCCTAATGATTCTGTGATAATCAACTTGCATTAACCTGTAAATTCCTTGGATCATATAATCATCGAATTGTCATGGCTGGAAAGCACCTCCAGGATCAAGTCCAGCTCTCATCCCAGCATCACCCTAACCCTTAGACCATGGCCTCAAGTGCTGTAGCTACTCGGTTTTTTAAACGCCTCCAGGGATGGGGACTCCACCATCCCCCTGGGATTAACAGGAGAGAGACAAAAGAGGAGGAAGGATTAAAAAATTACTATTTTAAATCACTTATTTTAGAGAGATCCTCATCTGCTAGTGAAACCAAGGCCAGCCCTTTCCTGGAAAAGTGTCTTTTTTGTTGGCAGACGAACAAACTGCTGCAAAACCGACACTACTTGTTATCTCACCACACAGAAAGCTCTTGTTCTTTGCATGCAAATGGGGAGTTTGGTAGGGACCTCTCATCCTCTGCCCCGGTGTGACTCAGGGCTGAACCAAATCTCAAATCTCTAATAGGTTGATCCAACAGGCAACATACACAAGGACCTTACATTTTGCTGGCCCAAAGCCTTTTTGGAACCTGGCCTCAATTTGTTCCTCCTGAGCTGTCTCCATGAGTTCTTCTCCTCCTGCTTGGAGGTGGCAGACACATAGAATCACAACCACCAAGGTCGGAAAAGACCTTCAAGATCATTAAGTCCAACAATCTGCCCTACAACCCCCAACCTCATAACCCATCAACTAACCCATCTCCTCAAACACCCTGGCTGCCCCTTTGTTGAACCCCTGGAGGGATGGTGCCTCCACCTTCTCCCAGGGCAGCCTGTTCCAAGGCCTCCCCACTCTTTCTGGGAAGAAGTTTTTCCTGAGATCCAACCTGACCCTCCCCTGGCACAACCTGATCCCATTTCCTCTGGTCCTATTGCTAGTCCCTAGAGAGAAGAGGCCAACCCCCACCTCACTCCAACCTCCCTTCAGGTAGCTGTAGACACATCCAACACTTTCCAAAGCTGCTAATCAACCGTCATTTGTTAACTGACATCTTCTCGTTGCAGATGTTCACGTGGAGCCCCACAAGAAGCAGCTGCACGTGACACTGGCCTATCACTTCCAGACCAGCCACCTGCCCACGCTGGAGAAGTTGGCGCAGAACATCGACGTCAAACTGGGCTGTGACTGGGTGGCCGCAATATTCTCTCGAGACATACGCTTCGTCAACCACGAGGTAAGTGCTGGGGGCTTGTTTCAGTCCAAGCATTTCAAAAAAAAAAAGACCAATCTAGCAGAGTCACAAGTGACTCAAAAGCTGCCAGCTGAATGAGGACTGCCACGTCCCCTGACATCACAGTATCCCAGTAGCTCAGGTTGGGTGATCCCCAAGGATCATCAGTCCAACCCTTTAAGCTAAAGAATTCCAGTTTAGATGAGCTGGCCCAGCACCCTGTCGAGCTGAGCCTTAGAACTGTCTGAAGTGGAGGAATCCACCCCTTCCCTGGGAAGACCATTCCAGTGTCTGATTGCTCTCACGGTTAAACAGTTCCCTCTGGACTTCAACTGGAATCTCCCCAGGAGCTACTGGTGTCCATCATCCCTTTTCTATGAGATTCCTTATGAAAAGGGAGTCTCTGTCTTCCTGGCAGCCACCCTTTAAGTCCTGGGACATGGAGACAAGGTCCCCCCGAGCCTTGTCTTCTCAAAGCTGAACCAACCCAGGTCTCTCAGCCTTGTTTTGTATGGCAGCTCTTCTAGTCCTTCAGTCTTTCATCCTCATGGCCTTTCTCCAAACCCTCTCCAGCCTGCGCACATCTTTTTTGTATCACAGGGACATCCCACCGGTCATCTCAGCCACCAGACCACCTTGCCTTTGGTGCTTTTTACTCATAGGTTACTTTTGATTTCCCCCACCTCATTTCTTGCTTCTAGCAGGAAAAATGCCCTGCTGGATGATTTCACTCTAACAATAATTCTCTTGTTAGCTCCACGTAAGCTGGTCTGATCTCCTAAGGAGATCTCCTAAAGACCAGTGTGGGAATGCCCTCGCCCCACTCTGCTTAAGGTTCCCTTCCATTAACCATCACTCCTCTGTGCTTCTGTTTCTCCCCCAGACTCTGCAGGTGATCTATCCGTACACCCCCCAGAATGACGACGAACTGGAGCTGGTCCCAGGGGATTTTATTTTCATGTCCCCAGTGGAACAAACCAGTACAAGTGAGGGCTGGATCTATGGCATTTCCCTTGCAACTGGCTGTTCTGGGCTGCTGCCTGAAAATTACATCACAAAGGCAGATGAATGTGGGACCTGGGTGTTTCACGGGTAGGTGAAGGCGCTCAGTCGGGTTTCTGTCACTGTAAGAACAGGGCTCAGCAGCTGTGATCTCACCTGGGGACGTGAAGAGCCTCCCAGGGCTGCTGAGAAGATCGCTTGGGGGAAATGTACTGGCACACAAAGCCCCGACTGGAGCTGACGAAGAGCAGATGGGGTCCCCGTGCATGAGCTTAGAGAACAATGTGGTTTATTTAGCTCAGATGTTACAGCAACCCAGAGGGTCGCTGCTGTTGGGTGTCAGAACCAGAGCAGATGGCCAGCGCGAAGCCGCTGTGGTGGGACTGGGATCAGGAAGGTTTAGATTTGAGCATTCATTTGGGAAGTGAGATCTGCTGTGTATAACTCCTTGAGGAAAAGAACCTGGGATCGATCAGCAAGGTTTGTTAAGATACTTGGTAAGACTTTCAGAAGCCATTGGCTTCACCTTCTGAATGAGGTTTTGCATCACCAGTCCTGATTTGGATGGGAATAGAGCACCAGTGTTTGAAGGGTTGGGTCTGGGAACTCCTGCAAGGTTGGCTGCATCCCCGAGCACCCCAGCACATCTAAGGAATAGCTTGTATGGAAGAGCAGATGATGGCAATGAGAGGGAAGAGGCATGGTCCTACCTGCTGCCTCTCTCCTAAGCACCATGTGGGTACCAAAGGTTGGCTATGGTCAGACCAGAGAGCAGGTCAGTTCCAAACGGAAGGGATGGAGATACAGAACAGAGCACAGACAGGCTGGATTCAAATTGCAGTGGGCAAACATGACCAGTGGGGAGAGAGTCTGAGCACAAGGGGAAGGCATTCGGTAACCCACATCAGGACAGGGCAGCCAGAGGAACTGACTCGACTCAGTACTTTAACAGGAACTGATCCAACAGTCCCTCAAGTCAAGCAAAAAGCAGGAAATGAAGGAGCAAAATGAGGCAAGAAGTCTTTTTTAGCTTGCCCATGACTTTTAAGGCTTAACAAGTACAATGTGGTGACTGATGGATGGGGAGCAGGCACAAGGCAAGCACAACTGGCAGGCTGGCTTCCAGATGTGACTGCTGCTGTTCTGTAAATCAACCCAGGCTTAGCCCTGAGTCCTCCCCAGCCCAGAATTCCATCAAGCAGGGACAAGCATAGCAAATAATCACTCATTACCCTTCCTGTGCCAACCATCTCTTCTTCTCTTGCCTACCTTCTGAGAAATGAGCACCACCCCCAAAGGGCTTCCATCCACATGTTTGCCAAACAGAACAAACCTGTTGGTGGTGAAACCATCCCCATCAAGCTCCAACCCATCTCTCATCACAAGGAAAGAAAAGACCTCCAGTAACCAAGGCTTAGAGAGATGAATGTCACACGTTGACACAAGGGCAATCAGTGTTTGTATGACAACAGGGCTAATCCAGACCTTCCAGTTTGTAATCCAGTAAAACCATCCTTTCCTCCCCTACTTTGCCAGCCCTCAGGTCCACGCATGCTGCAGCAGCCTGTGCTAGCAGATCCTGCTATTTTTCAGGGAGCAGCGTGGGGAAGGATTATGACTGAAGCAGCAACCAGAAGGAAAGCCAAACATTTGGCAAGTGCAGGACCTCTTCCTCGACACAAGCACAGAAAGGAAATGCCCCAGCAAAGACTATAAATCACGAACTGGAACATGTAGTGTAGATCATTTATCAAAACCATGATTGCACACCTGGAAACCACCTCATTTTCCACAACAGCTTCCTGCAGGGAGTATTAACTTACAGAGCATCGCGTCAAAAGGCAGTGAGCTCAGCACAACCTAAAGCCCACTGCTGTGGGGGACGGTACTCATGGTGGGGTCCTTGGGATAAGAGAGCAGCACACAGATAGCTTCACATCTACAAAACGACGTTAAGCATGTCCAGTACTCACCAGGGCCGTGGTGCAGGAGATGAGACCCAGCTCGTGGTGCTGGTACCGATGCTGCTGGGATCCTGGGGGTGGATTTGTGCTGCTTCTGTGGATACAGCCACGCCTTGTTTTGTCCCTGCAGAGGATGAAAAAGAAAGCAAAATATGTGAAAAGGAAAATTCAACAGCCATGAAGCTTTCCCTTCTAGCTGCAAGAGAATGGATTCTTCAAGTGGAAATCATGGGTTACTGACATCACCACTCCGGGCTGCAGCACCCTGGCTGTACCCTGACAGAGATGCAACAGGCAAAATGCTGTTGTGGGGTGTTTGATCGAATCTTTAATACAGAACCATTATTGTTAGTTCCTTCACACTTTGCCTGAGAAAGGTTTTCCCTGTTGCACTGCTCAGGCAACAGCTGAACCCTCTGCAGGACATGGAGTTTGTGGTTCACTGCCAGACAGTGGCTCAGGAGCGGTCTCCAGCGCTGTGCAAACACACAACACGAGGGTGTCTCTGCCCCTCAGGCTGCCACACTCTGACAAGCTTTGTGAACTATTTAGTAGGGGACAATAGGCTTTGCCTTCAGGGCAGAGTTGCTGCCCATGAAACCAGGTTGTGTCTTGAGAGACTTCAGGTCTGAATCCTTGCCCCGTTCTACTAAAAATAGGAATGGTGTCACCTCTGTTCTGCAAACCCCAAGGGTCATCTGCACACCTAAGCTGCATGGCTTTGCTGGCTGAGGGACATCCCTATGTGATTTCCTCTCCTGCCAGGTCTTGCCAAGGACTGGACCTGCTGGTAATGGTGCAGAGAAATTCAATGTATAGCGCTCAATCCCTGCTCAGTGCTGCAAGCTGGAAACTAATTGAAGATAAATTGCTTCAGCATCCCACGAAACACAACCTAGACCCTAAGTCTGTGTAACCACAGAATCATTAGGGATTGGAAGGGACTCAGCAAGGGTGTGTGAGTGAGAAATAACTACCCCGAGGCTAGCACCAGCATCTCCTTAGGGAAGGATTTGGCTGTGTCAATGTCAGGAGGTCTGCTCTGACTGAGCCTAGACAGGACCTGGCCATAGGTGTGTTAAAAGCACAACGCTTTTCCCCTTGGATGGTATCAACCCTCATGCTGGAAGCAGAAGCTGCTGGAGAGCTGAAACTGCTTGGAATGAATCCAGGCTATGGCTGCAGTATTAAAGACAGGCATGTATCTCACACATAGTCGTATGTCATACACATATAGATCTATATCCATGTGTGTTCACCCCAAAATCTCCCCAGCGAGCTGCTTGCGGGGCTTTTTCCTGAGTTGCCTTTCTTGCCTGATAATCAGTGGGATCCTAAGTCAGAAGAAGAAACTCTCCACCCTCAGCACACGAAGCCCAGAGGAAGAAGGAAGCCCCGTGAAGAGACAAGAGTTCACTTGTCCCAGAGAGGCCACAAAACCCGAGCATCAAAGCCATGGGGCTCTCCACACACACACAGGAAGGCAAATGGCACAAGTGTTTCCTTTGGATCTGTGGACCCAGCACCACACAGAATCAACGTGATGCACTGCCCCTTCTCTGCCCCACAGTGGATGAAGGTGCCGTGGGTACTACACAGCCAGCTCCTCATGAGATGCCAAAGCCATTCCTTGCCCCCT
Source organism: Rhinopomastus cyanomelas (assembly GCA_013400115.1). Lineage (NCBI taxonomy): Eukaryota > Metazoa > Chordata > Aves > Bucerotiformes > Rhinopomastidae > Rhinopomastus > Rhinopomastus cyanomelas. The sequence continues at coordinate 62,825 of VXBP01000220.1, read as the reverse complement.
TTGATAAGCCTGAGAAATCAGACTTGGCACAAGTGCCAGTGGGAGAAGAAACAGCTTGAACTTTTCAAGCTGTATTTGGGTCTCACCAAGGCTTTTCCTCACTGTCTTCCTCCTATTCTGCAACAGTGACCAGCTCATTGTCCCCACTGTCATATCCCTCTCCGCTAGATAAGGTTGAGTGATGTGGCAGAGGAGCCTTTTCATGCACAGAACTGAGGTCCAGCACTGTTCCTTCTTTCTCCATCCTCTGCTGCAGCATCTCCGCTCTCCAAGGGCCCTCTCCTGACTGGGAGGACATTGGCTCAAGACACCAGCAGTATCACTGACAGCATCATCTCAAAGACAGAAGCTGTTGTTTTCTGCCTTCAGACCCTGTTTGCCAAGCAGAGGGACAAGCTTTCATGACAACCACCTATGCTGAGAGGATGACTAAGCTCAAATAGCTGCAGCAGTTTCTGCTTTCCAGCAGCATCAAGGGGACAGGCTGGTGGCTCTCCAGACCCAGAACACTTGCATGCCTTTGCCTTCTCATCCCTCACAGTGAATCCCAGCTTCTGCAAATAGATGGAGAGTGTTCCTGCCCTTGTCATAAGGCCTTGGAGACAAAGAAAGTCTCAGAAATCAAGCAGCAGCTCCTCGGGGTAAAGGGAAGAGGGGCAACCAAACAAATCCTTAGTGTCCTCTGGGCCAGTGTCACTGTCACATGGACAAAGCAGGGAGTTGCTGAGATGGGACATGGGGCTGGAACTGGCAGCACAGCAGACAGTGGAGGCTCAATACCTGCTTTGTACAGCACTAGAGGTGGGTCCTGGCTAAGAAATCTGGATCCTTCCCACACTGAGAGACTCCATTTTCTGATCAGTGAGGCTGTGTCTGTGCTGGCTGCACCCACCCCAGGAGCTGACCCCTTAATACGGTGATAAATGCCTGCTGGTGCTCCCTGCCCAGGGCTTAGCCACCCTGGGCTTGGCACACACCAGTGCACTCCTGGATTAGAGTTGGCCTTATCCTGCCAGCTGGAAGTGGCACTTCTGCCTGCAATCCGTCACAGGCATATTGTGAGGAGGAGGGTTACGCATGATTCCTCACCCCAGCACCTGGAAATATTTCCCTCAGCTTAACCACAGAGCTCTCCTGCCTACATTTAACTCCTCCTCAAAATCCACAACCCCTGCAGCACCCTGGAGTTGGGCTGTGCCTAACTCAGAGGTGTTTGCTGCCCTCAGCTCTGATGCTCCACCTGCATTTGGGCACCTTGGAATGAGCCCAGCCCCTGCAGGGAACTCAGCAGGAATGAAATAAAACACAGTTAATGCTGAAAGAGTAGGAGAGGTTATCTGCTTCCAGAGGGCTGCTGCCTCAGGCTGTTGGACAGGGGTCAACAGTGCCACCTCCCACTCCTCTTGCTCTCCAGTGTTTGTCTGCACAGCATCTTCACCTGACTGAAGGAGCCAGTACCTCAGTCTTATCCTCACACCCTAATTGCAGCAAATAAGGAACCAACAGCATATGGGAGGTTTTTCCTGTTGATGACCTATTTCTGTTCCACTGGTAGAAGCCCTTGATGTTATTTTAGCAGCTACAAAACCCCTCTGAGGTTTTATCCTAACTAGGTACTAGTCAGGAAGCAACTTTTGACACATCTGAAGCACTGGAAAGTGCAAGAAACAGCAACTAATTCTGATCAAGTAGTGACCATATCTGTTGACTGATAGCATTTGCTTAATGACTAAGCAAACATAACCCCTAAATGCAAACCAACCCACAGAGGATCAGGATCACTGCAGCTGCCAGAGACTGCTCCCAAGGGTCTTGGTCAGAGTCACTGAACGTCTGGAGCTTTATTCCAAGGGACCATCATTAGAGAAGCATCTTGAGAGAGAGTGAGATCTGTTACACCCCTTTGGCTACACTTAATGGGAAGCACTGATGAGAATCAATTCCCACTGAGGCTGGGGAGTGGAACAGACAGCTCTGAAAGATGTAAAACCACCAGCAGCCCAGACTGACTGTGCCTGCCCCTGCCAGAGGATCCAAGTGCAGGAGCCCTGAGAACTGCCCAGTGTGAGGGGCAGGGCTGCACCCAGGCTTCCTACTGGAGCAGCACCCTGGGCTACAAAAGTGACTGAAAACTCCCTGTAGCCACTAGTTTCCAAATGCTGGTCCACAAGACCACAGTAACCAAGATGCAGCTAGTCCCCACATGATGTTAGTGAGCAGCCTGTGGCCACGAGGAAAGTGTTTTCTGTAAGAATAGCTGAGGGCTGGCAGAGCCTCACAGACCACAGTTTGGAAACTGGGGCTCTGTGAAGCTGTTTCTAAGGAAACAAAAAGCTTGTTGGGATGGGACTTGTCTCTCTGTGTGCGTACATCACCTGGCAAGGTGCTTTCTAGGCAGCACTAAAATACAAATAACAATAAAATAACATGACAACAGTAATTATCATCAGTTCCTCCAGACTACAGAAGTGTCCTCACTGCAGCCTGAGCTCATGAAGTCCAAAGCACTCCCCAAACAAACATCTTTCTGGTTTTGGCAGGTCCTACTCAATTCTGAATACCACGTCTTCCCCATCCCTTCAAGCCTTCACTGATGGAGCTCTGGAAAGAAGGCAGCAGGAAGACCAAGGACCCGGGGATGCGGGGCCACTCACTATCATCTGCCAGAACGTGCAGGTGAGAACCCATGGATCCCATTCACAAAACCCACGCAGCTTCAGTGACAGCCTTGTAGTAACTGAGTTTTCCCCAACAGCTCATCCTCTGGCCTTCCTTCACTACCTGCATTAGAAGACATTCAAACCCAGCCTCAGTCATTTATGTGACCTGATCTAGGGGATCCTGCTGTGGCAGGGGGGTTGGACTGGATCATCTCTAGAGGTCCCTTCCAACCTCTCACATGTGATTCTGTAACTCCAGAAGAGCTTCCTGCACCCCCACCTGCACCAGTGTAAAGCAAGGGGTGCCTGCTCCAGAGTCCCATTACTAAGTCTGGTCTCAGAAAGACCCTTGTGCTTTGGAGAAGGTCAAACACGCTGTGATTTTTCTCTTGCAGCCCCTGAGAATAACGAGCCAGCCAGGCCCTCAGAAACGCTGCCTGTTTGTCTGCAGACACGGGGAGAGGATGGATGTCGTGTTTGGGAAGTACTGGCTGTCGCAGTGTTTTGATGCCAAAGGTGAGGCAGCTCCCACTGGTCCCTCAGCTTCCAAGTTGAGATGAAGGAAGGAGAGTGGAAACTACCTGGGGCAAAGCTTACATGGAAGCTGTGGTTTCCTGATACCAGGTGTGGCTCTGAGCAGCTACAGAAACACAAGCCAAGGGGTAAAAAATACCTTTGCTAATGTTTGGGAAGCTATTTCAGGAAATATCATATTAAAGCAACACCAGAGAGCATTTGCACTTGGAAATGAAGTCGTGGTGTTAACAGCCAATGTCCAGTGCAGACATCTGCTACCATCTTTTGTGCAGCTCTAAGTCCTCAATGAGAACACTGTCACTGCAGGTGCAGGTCCCAGCATTGCCTTTTGGGGCCACAGCTGGAGTCCAACCCAGTAACTTTAGTCTGTCACTTACAGACTGCATCATCACGCTCTGTTGGTATCAGAGTTGATCAAATTTTGTCCAAACAAAGTCTTTTTTTCAAGTCAAATCATGCAAATGTCCTCTGGTCAAAGTCATTGGGATGAACGATGTTTTTACAACCACCTTCTTCCTAACTAGCTTTGAAGAGCTCTGATATTGTAGCCTCCTGTACTTTAAATATTTGAGAGGTTTTTTTAGTTTGCTGCAGGATCAACATTATTAGGTTGGAGCAGATGATCTCTTAAGGTCCTTAGCCATTCTGTGATTTAGTTCCCTTTGGGAAAAGGCAACTTTTCTAACATCAGATATTGGACTGATGCTGCTGCTCCTGCTGAGAGTTTTATACAGAAAAAACTGCTCAAGAACCAGGTTTAGTCGGCTCCTGCAGCGGTTGTGCTGGAGGAGGGTAGAAGCAGGCGTGATGCTCTCTGCCTCTCTCTGCTCTGGTCACTCCAGCAAGCCTTTCTGCCCTCTCCCCTGCAGGAAGGTACGTGCGCAGCAACCTGAACATGCCTCACAGCTTACCTCAGAGAAGCGGCGGGTTCAGGGATTACGAGAAGGATGCCCCCATCACCGTGCTGGGCTGCACACAGGCAAGGCTCGTGGGTAAGTTGCCCCCCAGCACACAGGAGCTTCCCCAGGGAGCTTTGCTGCCTTCCTCCCACACCACCGGGCAGGGAAGGAGCAGGTGCAAGGCATCAAGACATAAATAAATGTGATCAGGTGCTCCTGAACTAATGAGCCAGCAATGAGCCCTGGTGGCCAGGAAGGCAAATAGCTTCCTGGGGTGGATTAGAGTGGGGGTGGTTAGTTAGATTGAGAGAAGTTCTCCTCCCCTTCTACTGTGCCCTGGTGAGACCACATCTCAAATATCGAGTCCAGTTCTGGGCCCCTCAGTTCTGGAAGGACATAGAAGTGCTTGAGAGAGTCCAGCACAGAGCCACAAAGATAATTATAAAATCATAGAATCATTAGGGATTGGAAGGGATCTCAAAAGATCATCTAGTCCAATCCCCCTGCCACAGCAGGATCACCCAGACCAAGCCACACAGGAACACATCCAGGCGGGTCTTAAAGATTTCCTTTCTCCCTCGTCCCCTTCAGCTGCTGTGGCTGAAGAAAAGACAAAGCACAGAATCTAGGACATGGTAGGAAATCAGAGCCATCAGCAGCTCACTTGCAGAGCTCATCCTGGAGAACTGCCTCCATGGAAGATGCTCTGAGTACCAGTGTGGGCGAGAAATGCAGCAGCGTGACAGTCACCTCATGCAAAATACACTTTGTCCTTGACCACTTTTGTCCTGACCTGCAGCCTGCTCACACCAATACACTTTTGCCAGCCTGTCTGGGTTTATTTGGCCACAACACAGTCCAAATTATTTCCACAATTACGATATTGTTCTCCCACCTCCCCATCCTTGTCCCTTGCCAGTTGGTTTGTGTATGGAGAGGAAATTATTTGGCAGGCAAAGAGCCCACATGAGCACTGCAATTACAGGAGCCCAGCCCCTTAAAGCCACGAGCTCCTCCAATTCAAATCCTTCAGAGCACTTTGTGTTGGTCATGTTCAAACTAGGGCAGCTAAAATTAAACTTCGTTTTTAAACAAGAACAAATCCCTGTAGCATCGCAGGATGCTCAGGCTCCCCAGCCACATGGCAGCAGGGCTCGCAGGAGGCTCAGAACAGAAGGTGAAGCTGGGAGCAGTGACAGCACGCGTTGCTGATATCATGAGATGGGTCTGATGATCCAAGTGCAGACGTGACCCAGGCACCCTTGACCTGCCCATGTGGCTGCAGCACAGCAGCCATCTGCAGGGAGCTGCTCCCTGCTGCAGCAGCACAGGCTTGACCTTGACCATGGCTGGAGCTGAAATTCCTCTGCTGAGCAAAGCAAATGAGCAGGCTCCCTGTGACACAGGATTCTTAGATGTGCTGCTCCTCCTAAACTACCCCACTTGATTTATGGATTGGTTTGACTGGTTACAGCCATCGTTCAACACAAAGAGTCAAGGTTAATAACCCCTAGTGCTCCCACTCCATTGTCCTGCCTCTTCAGCTTTAACCAAAATACCACTCTGTTCCTACTACACGTCTGTGCAGCACGGAGCAGCCTCCTGTTCTCCTCTGGCTTCCCTAGGCATTGCAAGAATATTCATAATTTTAATAGTGGAGTTGATTCTTATCTCATTTCCAATGATCTTCCACCTGTGTAATGAAATGGTAATTTCTACTGGTGAAGAATCCAGCCAATTGAGTTAAGCTGGGTTTGAGTTAGGTTGAATCATTTCAATTTACAGCTTATAAATGAAGTGAAATCAAATTCAAGCTCTCTACAGCTTTTCTTAGCGCACTGTTGGCTTTTTGGCTAAAGCTAAGAGGAGCAGAAATGGAGCAGAAGCTGCTGTGATGCCTTTGCACCCTGATTAAGTACCTCGATGCACGTGGAGCAACAGAAAGCTGCATCCCAGTTCCACAGCTGTGCACAGCACCGCTGAAGTAAAACACCACGGGTAGTACATAAGCCAAAACGTGAGCGAGCAGTGTGGCTGGGAAGCAGCTTCAGCTCCTCACAGGGTACCAGATGCCCCGCATGCTGCTGCTCCTCCTGCTGTTTTGTCTGTTTTTACTCATGGGTGTTGAAACTTGCTTGCAGGTGAAGCCTTGCTAGAAACTAACACCATTGTAGACTACGTCTACAGCTCCCCGTCCCTGCGGTGTGTACAGACAGCACACAACATCCTCAAAGGTAAGGCCCCAGCAAGCAGGAAAGGCTGCTTTCCTCTCACTTTGCTGCCAGCCAGGTCAAAGGGAGCCTGGTAGGGGAGGTACATGGTAGTTCAGGGTGAGGATTATTTCCTTGAGAGAATCCCTTACGTCAGCTCAACGCTGTCTGTAAGAGCCCTTTTCTAGTTGCAGGGTGACAGGTGATCAGCAAGCAGCATGCATGGCCCCACCACCAGTTGCTGGTCAAGGCTGGGTTTATTATCCAGCTCACATCAGCCAGATGTGTTTGGGCTGGTGGAACTTGTCCAGCTCAGTGTGCCCTTCCTTGCTCATGCTCCTGCAGCCGCTCACCGGTGTGTGCTCCTACAGCAGCTGCTACCACCTTGAAGCTTGCTACCTCCAGTAAAAATAATTTACTGCAGAAACTGGGCAGGGAAGTGCTTACAGAAGCAGAAGACTCTTTGGCATGGGAAACAGTCAAAACCCAGTTCCAAAGTGCAGTCGTGCCTAGGTTTGGCTTACTGCATGTAGCTACTGGCCCCAGCTGCGTATCCCCCGGTACCTCATAGGCCAAGTACATGCATTAAAGACTTCTTCATGTTTCACACCTACTGTCAGTCATCTGGCTACTCAGAGAGAAGAAAAACCCCGTGTGAAACCAAACTCAAGTATCCAAGTGGCAAAGCCCTGCTGCCTTGAGTTCCAACAGCTTCCACTGATGCCCGGTCCCCTTCCTCCCTCCTTTTGCAGGAATGCAGCAAGAGAACACCCTGAAAATTCGGATAGAGCCGGGCTTGTTTGAGTGGACCAAGTGGGTCTCTGGGAACACACTACCCGCCTGGATACCCCCTGTGGACTTAGCTGCAGCTACTCTAAGCGTTGATACAACCTACAGGTAGCAGAAGTTGGGGGGGGGGGGGGGGTGAGAGGGTCTTGTGTTGCTTTTTGGTTGTTTCTGAAGAGTGTCAGATCACCGGCAAGGTCCAGCAGCAGTGCTGACCCTGGAGCTCCTCTTTCCAGTACGCCTGGACTTTTTCACTCCAGTGTTTTTGTTTGTTTTAACCCTGTTCTCAAGACTTTAGGGTTTCTGCTCAGCTAACAGAACTGATTTTACTTGCTCAGGTCTCCAGCCTCCATCACGTTCATAGGCTGAACTGGATCCCGTGTTCTAACACTCCTGCCCTTCCCTTCCCCGGGGGAAGCGCTTGTCTGTCTCCTCTCTCATGATTAGCAGGGTGATGGATCTTAATGGCCAATTTTGCTTCACCCCGGGGAATGTGTTTCCATCTGTCAGGAATCCAAGGCACCCTGTGGCATCAGAATTCAGAGGTTCTCTAGCAGAGCTAAACCCTCAACGTTTATCACTTCTCAGCAATTCAGCCTGAAAAGTTTTTAGTGGAAAAAATTGCTGCTTTCGGGCTGAGTGTTCAACTGAAAAACAGCTGGTGAAAGCAGACGAAGCAAACAGCTGGTTAAAAACCAGGGTGGAGTTGGACTTGATGATCTTGGAGGTCTCTTCCAACCGTAATGATTCTGTGAAAACCATTTGCACGGAAAATGGATCAGCACCACTGATCTTTCCTCCCACTCTGCAGAAAATGGGAAACACAAGGATAATTCACTTGGCTTTCAGGGCCCCTGGCAGAGCTGATCCAAAAGCTCTGCGCTGACCTTCCCAGAGCTCAGCAGCTTCGCCAGCACCCCCTGCAGCTGCACAGATGCCTGGTTGGGCTCCAGATCCTAAACTCATGCCCTTGCTGCCAGCCTCTGTTGCTGTCCCGGTGTCCAGCCGCAGCGCTGAGTTCCCACAGGGCTGCTGGGAGCAGCCTCTGGAGGGCAACTCAAGACTCTTTAGACTCCCCAGTGGAGCATCTCAGCAGTGATGCCCTCCAGCCCCACACACAAATCCTCCTCCCTGTACGCTGCCGAGAGAAAAGCTAAATAAAGCCCAGCAGAAAGAATCATGTGCCACAGGAGAGGCAAGGAGATCTGTGCAGGCTTCCCACTCTCGAATTTATGATTCATTTTTACAAACCAGCCTCCAAGAGCTGCCACACAGGAGGAAAGTCCAGAAGGGTCACATAGCTCTGGTCTTCCACTGCTGAAATATCTCTATTACTGTGATTTCATGCAGAGAATTGCTCTTGCTGCCTCATCACTGGCTGAGCCATCTCAGCTAAACCCTGAATTTTATTGATATTATAAATGTATTATTTATAGCATTATAATATATATAATATTCTATAACACTAATATATTTCAAACAATGCGTTATAATAAACACAGAATCACAATCACAGAATCACTCTGGTTGGAAAAGACCCCTGGGGTCACCAAGTCCAACCATTTACCCCACCTTACAAGTTCACCCCTAAACCAGATTCCCTCAGCACCTCGTCCAAACGGTCTTTGAACACATCCGGGGATGGCAACTCAAGCTCAAGAGTCTCCTCTCACAAGAGCAATTCCTATAGAATCATTGAATGGTGGGGTTGGAAGGGACCTGTGGAGATCATCTACTCCAATCTCCCTGCACAACAGGGTCCCCTACAGCAGATCTCACAGGAAGACATCCAGATGGGTTTGGAATGTCTCCAGAGCAGGAGACCCCACAACCTGTCTGGGCAGTATATATCAGAGGTATCAAAACTCTGGATCATGGAAACAGTTAGGTCTTTTCCCTCCACTGCAGCACAGCCTTCTCTCTCATTTCTCTGGGCCCATCAGCCTTCTCCAGCTGAACACTGACCAGAGTCCCACCAGGCAATTCCCTGAATCACCCTGGCAGCTGGACAATTCACTGAATCCCAGAATGACTGAGGTTGGAAAAGCCCTCTGAGCTCACCCAGCCCAGCCCAGGACCTATCATCACAGTGGCCACAGCCAGGCTGTCCTCGAACACCTCCAGCGATGGGGACTCTACCACTGCCCTGGGAAGTCCATTCCAATGTCTGATCCCACTTCCCATGAGGAAGGGCTTCCTAACATCCAACCTCAACCTTCATCACTCCATTCCAATGTCTGATCAAGTTCCAGGCACTTCCTGGCAATGGGGCTTACAGATGGCCAAGCAGCAGTTCTCCTCTGCCCTTCCTGAGCAGTGCAGCGAGGCAGCATCTGCCTTCTCCACGTGGCACCATCACTGCTGCCTGCCACTGCACAAGCGGCTCCAATGCCATCAGCACAGCGTGTGCTGCCTTCAGCTGCCTGGTGACTGAAATATCCGCCTTCAGAAGTGGTAAATGTGTCAGTCTTGAAGTTCAGAAATCATCATGACACAGGGTCCTGCACGTGGGGCTGGGGCAACCAGCAATACCTGTACAGACTGTGAGAGACTGGAGAGCAGTCCTCTGGGAAGGCACCTGGGGATGCTACTGGATGAAGAGCTGGCTGTGAGCCACCAGTGTGCAGCTGCAGCCCAGAAGCCCAATGGCATCCTGGGCTGCATCAGAAGTGTGATCAGCAGCTCAAGAAAGGGGATTCTGCCCCTCTGCTCTGCCCTGGTGAATTCTACATCCTGCCCCACCTTGAATCCTACATCCAGCTCTGGAACCCCCCAAAACAAGAAGGACCAGGTCCAGAGGAGGCCAGGCAAATATTCAGAGAGCTGGAGCCCCTCTGGTCTGGGGACAAGCTGGGAGAGCTGGGGTTGTTCAGCCTGAAGAGGAGAAGACTTCAGGGAGACCATATAGCAACATTCCCACCCCTGAAAGGGGCTGTCAGAAGGCTGCGGAAGGCTGTTCCCAAGGGCAGGGAATGACAGGATGAGGGGTCATGGTTTGAAGCTGGAAAAGTGCAGAGTGAGGCTGGACAGGAGGACAAAGTTATTGAACCTGAGGGTGAAGGATCCCTGGAACAGGCTGCCCAGAGAGGAGGTGGAGGCCCCATCCATGGAGCCATTCAAGGTCAGGCTGGCCGGACCTCTGGGCAACCTGATCTGGTGAGTGCTAGCCCTGCTTGTTGCAGGGGGTTTGAACTAGATGCCCTGTGGCGGTCCCTTCCAACCCAACACATTCTGTGACTCTGTGATTTGGGGAATTAGAAGGGTTAAAGAGCCAGCTACTGCCAGATGATACATAAGTCACCCTAAACACTTCCTTGCTTCTTATGACTTACTGGGCCCGTTTTCCTGCTCACAGACCTCACATTCCCGTCAGCAAGTTAGTGGTTTCCGAATCGTACGATACCTACATCAGCAGGAGCTACCAAGTAACGAAAGAAATCATCAGTGAATGTAAAGGCAAAGGTGAGTGCTGGGGGTGGGAGCGTGAAGCACAAGACCTGAGATCTAGAGACAAATACTCCCATCCAGTCTTGCCCTCTTTTTTAGGAGCTTAATCCCCACAGCTGAACACCAAAGACACTGGAAACTCATCAGTGTGTCAGAAGGATGAGCTCAGACGTGCTCAGCTTACAAGAAAAGTCCATCAACCTGAGCAGCAGAAGTATTTTAGGGATCCCCACCCAGTGCAGTTATTCTGCAGGGAACAATTAAGCCATTTGTACTCTGCTACCAGCATCAGATGGGGCATCTTCCATCCTCTGTCTGAGCTCCTCCTCTGAAATCATCACCCATAAAGACTGTAGAACTTTACTCCAGACACTCCCAATATGGAAGCAGGATGCTTCTGAGTTCTGGTGACTCCACTAATTTCACTTCACTGATCCTTCTCTACATTCAGAGCTTTTATCTGAATAGTTTGCCCTCAAACCTCGGTAGCACAGTGTGAGGCTGGAAATCTTACAAGTTACCACTGTGCAAAACCAGCAACTGAATTTAAAGTGCTTGTTTACATGGGAATTAATTTGTGGGTAGGAGCAAAGCGTTTGCTTCACAAGACGGCTGAAATGTCACCAGAATTGTTGTTTTCATCAGAAAACTGGTTTAAAACAAAGCACTGAATTAACCATTATCCCCAAAACAGATGCCAAACGATGCTCCACCGAGCTCCGTGCACTGTCACGAGGCAAACTGAACCCACTGTGAACATTTCTAAGTGGTCTGCTTGATCCTGGGCACCAGTTCCTAAAGCTGGCTCCATCCCCCTCTGCATCTCTTGGTTTATTTCAGGAAACAACATCCTGATAGTGGCCCACGCGTCCTCCCTGGAGGCTTGTACCTGCCAGCTCCAAGGGCTCTCGCCGCAGAATTCCAAGGACTTTGTACAGATGGTCCGAAAGGTAATTAGCAGCGAGGAGCAAACTTGCTGGCTTTGCAGACAGCAAAGACATCTGCGAGCTGCTTAACCAGCCAGAGGACACTCTGTTCCTCTGGTCTGATCGTGCTCCCCAGCACTGAGTTCTCCCCATTTCAGAGGGCAGAGAGTAAAGCTCAGCTTAAAGCTGATGGTGTCAGAGGCTGAATGTAGTAGCACTTGGGTAGCAGCAGCACAGCATCGATGCCCACCTACCTACCAACCTCAGTACAGTAGGGCTGTACAGAGGCTCCCACAGTGCCCTCCAGTGCCCAGAACACCCTGATCACAGTTAACTGGATAATTCTGTCCTACAGTGCTCCCCCTTCTCCTTTCATTCCAAAATGCTCAGGGCAAATTCTTAGGGGGTCTGTCTGTCTTCACTGCTTTTACCCCTACCCTGGCTGAGGAGGTGGCATCATCCACTGCCAGGCTTGCAGGCACTCTCTGGGATAGTCTTAGCTGATACTTGATCTGAGGACAGCAGAACCAGACTAGCACCTGTCTATCTCCCTCATAACTGTACTGGCCTTCAGAGTTTGGGACCACAACAGCTAACATAAAGTCCTTGACTTGTGCTGGCCCACATTTCCCCCACAAGAGCACAATCTGTCTTTCCAAGGGTTCTGCACGTGCAGTGCTGCACAAAGTCTGGCTGTCACTTCCAGGTCCCAAAACCATGTGAAAATGGGCTTTGGGGAGAGGGAATGAGAGAGCAGAGATGCTTCAGTAGCACGGTAGGACCTCAGCCCTCCAGGGAACTCTCTCCTTGCAGAGTTTGTTCGCTGCTCATTGCCTGTCTCTCGGTCTCTCTTCACACAGATTCCATACTTGGGGTTTTGTTCATGCGAAGAACTGGGAGATACAGGTGTTTGGCAGCTTACAGACCCCCCCATCCTCCCTCTCACACATGGACCAACTGGAGGCTTTAACTGGAGAGAAACCTTACTACAAGAGTAGGCAAAAGCCACACGAGCAAGGAAAATCCATGGCCTTCCTAAGCATCGGAGAGCGACTCTTTCTTGTGTTTAATGACAGTGGAAAAAATTAGTCATAACCTGTTCCTAGGTCACACAGACAGCTGTTCTGGCATCACTCTCTCACACAGCCACAGCCACGCAAAAAATACTCACCTGTAACTAGACAAAGAAAAAAAGGGAGTGATTTGAGGTGGGGGAAAAGATCTACTAAACCACAGGTTGAAGCTCTTGCACTGCAGGGATTCTCTTTGGTCAGTAGCTCGGGTAGATTTCCCAGCCTTGAACGGAGCCCTGATACCACCAGGAACTTTCACTGCCTTCTGCACCGCGGTAGAAACAACTAGCACTGTGTAAAAGTCGAGTATTCAAGATGCTGCGGGGTGGTTTAGGGGTTGGGGGGGTTTTTTTTCCACTACTGTTTTTGCAGAGCATTAGCAGGCTTGTTCAGGGCCATGTGTTCACACCCACCTCACTCACAACCCCCAAATTCTGAGCTCCTTCCAGAAAGCATCTCAGCACCAGCTGGAAAGGAGAGACCAGCATTGCCTCTGCACGTAGCATCAGATGATTCCTCTCCTCCGTTTGAGCACTGTGCTAGGTGCTGCGCTGGGCAACTGTGGGTGCAAAGACTGATGGAGTCACTGATTCACTGATTGATTCGTTGATGCTGACCTGCATCACAAGAAAATTCTGAATTTCACATCAGTTGCAGTTGAAGGTTGCAGCACCATCCTGAACAGGGACAGGGAGCAGTTTCCCTTGAGTGGGGATGAACTGAGCATTTTCCAACCAAACCCAAAGGATTTAGGAAGTTGGATTTGGTGGTTTTTCCTCTTTATTTAGGTTATTGAGATCCACCCTTGTGCACAGACCCAGCCTAGTGCTTGGGTCATCAAAACTCCTTTCAGAAGCCCCTGGGAAAAGGTTTTCTCTCCTATATTGGGATTTTGCTCTGGCCATTTACACAGTGGTGGCTTTTGGAAGCTTTTCTGCCAGCCCTGGTGAGGTGCTGCAGGGAGCAGCTTTGTTCAGGTCATAAGGAAATGAAAAAGATGAGGAGATCCAGCCTCCACTGCACCCTTTGCTTCCTTTTCCTTAACTCCTAAGTGCCATCTATCACAAAGACAAAGCAGAACTGTGAAAAACCCTTAAATTTAGGAGCAAGATGCTTTGGCCTGTTAAAATGGGTTAGGATTTGGGGAGAAGGGAAGAGAAGGGTTTCCACCTGTAGCTACAATCTTGGACATCACACGAAATACCCTCTTAGTGCAACAGCCTGCAAGAGAGGCCAACAGCAGGAGAATTCAGAGTGCAGAGGGTAGTTTACAGGATAAAGTGGCTTCAGAGCAGATTCCTTTTAGATGAATACTGTCCCAAGTCATCAGCCTCAAGTCAAAAAGTTCCTGCAGACATTTGTACAAGTCCTGTCACTGTAGGCTTGCTTTAAGGTACTTAAAGTTGTGCTTTAATAAGAGATTTGGGAATAATCCTTTCTTAGTTGGGTCTGAGCATCAGAGCAGCATTAAAGGCCGTTCTGAAGGACCAGGAAAGACAGTGGCTCCCCTCTTGAGTCCAGAGAGTGAGTGTCCTCATTAGAAATGTTTGTAGGGCCACTTTCTACTGACCAAAGTGCTGATGGTTTATAGCAATGGCACTTTGATTTGGGCCAGTTGCTTTTAACCTGTCAAGCCTTCAGAGGGACTAGGACCCTTCATTAGGAAATGAAGTGCTGGAGCACCTTTGCCATGAGGAAAGGCTGAAGGAGATGGGGTTGCTCCACCTAAGGAAGAGGAAACTCCAGGGGGATCTTAATGCTGCCTGAAGGGAACCTCCAGGAAGGCTGCAGAGGGACGTTTTCCAGTGGGATTCAGCAATAGGAGAAGGGGAAATGGTTTGGAGCTGAAGGAGAGGAGGTTCAGACTAGATCTTAGGAAGAAGTTGTTCAGGGCAAGGGTGGAGAGACTCTGGAATTGACTGCACAGAGAGGCTGTGGTTGCCCCCTCTCTGGAGGTGTCCAGGGCCAGGTTGGATGACACCTTGAGAAGCCAAGTCAGGTTGAGAGACATCACTGCCCCTGGCAGGGGGTTTGAGGAGTGAGCTCTGTGGTCCCTTCCAACCTCGGCCAGCCTGGGATTCTGTGATGGAGCTGCACTTCCAGCAGCCAGAACAAGTTAAGGAGTGATGAACTGGAAACCCCCTTCCTCCTAAACCAGGCAAAACCACTCAGCAGTTGTGGTGGAACGAGTCCTAAGGGGGTTTAGCTGAGCTTTGTCACTGGGTTTTGTGGAGCTTTTCCAGAGCAGATTCTGTATAAATGTTGAGTCTAGCAGAGAGCTCGTCCTGCACAATACACCCACTGTCATGATCTAAAAGTAGCCCATGACTCGGTAGCCCACAGCGAGCCATTCGCAAGTGCATTATTCTAGCAGGGATGGATACTGAGAAGTCAGGGAGATAACTTATGAGATGGCAGAAGAAACTGCTCCCATGCAGTGACGCTGCTGCCACTTTAGTTTTTAGCTGTAATTTAAATTACTTCTGGCTGTGCACAGACGCGCTGCAGAGCATTTCTGGCTTGGTGTTCCTCCATGCCACCTCTGCAAAGGGTTTGAACAGATGACAATCACACCCCAACGAACATGGTCACTGACATGCATGTACTTCTCTGGACTGGCTTTTGTTTCGTGCAAGAGGTCCTTGGAGGCAACAAATCCTGCCTAGAGAGAAGGGCGAAGGCTGCTCGGGTCCTACCACAGTTGAGAGAAATCTCAAGGAGTGGGATCCCCTGGAACAGGCTGCCCAGAGAGGTGGTGGAGGCCCCATCCCTGGAGCCATTCAAGGTCAGGCTGGCTGGGGCTCTGGGCAACCTGGTCTGGTGAGTGCTAGCCCTGCTTCTTGTAGGGGGGTTGGACTAGATGCCCTTTGGAGGTGCCTTCCAACCCAGTACATTCTGTGATTGTATGATTTAGAAGCACAGAACAGAGAGGAAACCAACCCTGAATGCACAATCTGAGTCTTACACCCCTGACCTTTGCATATAGTAAATAATATAGCAAAGAGTGGTCTGGCTGAGAAGGTAGATGTTAAAATACTCTCTTCTTTAGGAAAGAAAATAAGAGTCTATTTTTTGGATGTCTGGGGAAGTATTTTGACAGCTGTAGCCTTATCTCCATTTAGATTTGATTCAAGTGTTGAGAATCTCTACAAGAAAAATCCCACTTTCCTTCTACCAGTTTGATTTCTCCTGGGGATTTTTGTTGAGTGGCCTCGTGCTGATGTGGTTTAGCAGAAGGAGAAAAAGAGAAAAACATATATTCCTTTTAAATTTTTCATGGAGATGTTCAGAACACAAAACTTTCACTCCATTGCTGCTCGTTACTGCCTGTTTGAAGTCATCTCAGTGTTTTCCCCAGAAGAGCATCAGACCTGATCTATCTCAAGTGGGTGCAAGTCTTTCCCCTGCCTTCACTCTCAGCTGCAGTAGATCCCAGCAGTTTAATTAGGGAATAGGAGGCAAAGAGCAGTTTGTAGACATTTTCCTTCTCTTCCCAGTTAAGGAATAAAGCTGGAAATCAACAAATAAGTCACTTATATCCAATGTTTTAATAATTTGCCATTTAAGGGATGGGCTAGAGAAATACAAGAATCAAAGTGGAGTGGAGCAGCAGCTCTTGGCACTGGCGTAAAACCAGACAAAGGACAAAACCAGATCAGGTCTGATCAAGTTTGTCTTTATCAATGGGTTTTGTATCTCCTCTGCTGAGGTGGATGTAGCACATCCCAACCCCAGGGCTTGAGCCCTGCCTGAGGACTCCTTTCAAGTTTCATGGATTTCCCCTACGTGTAGTGGAAATCCTGAAATCCTCAGAGCAGGGATCCAGGTTCTCCGAGTATAAACTGGTGCTGTAAAGTCAGATCAGCAGAGCTTGGCTTCTTGAGGCAAACTGAGAATCTAGACCGTAACTTCAGACCAAACCTTGGTCTGAACAGGTTCAGAAAGAAGTCAGCTGATGGGGGAGCCTCCTTCTCTTCTAGTGTCAACATTAGGAGGAAAGTGATTCTTGACATCACTGCTAGGTGGTGGTTTACAAGAAATGGAGTGAAGGCAGCACCAGCACTAAAGAAAGAGGGTAGAGGGGCTGCTAGAGAGATGGCTCCCAGTGTATGGGTTGACACCCACAGCTGAGCCCCCCAGGCAGCAGTATCTCAGGGATGTGGGCGCTGCGATCTGTGACCATGTGCTGTCTGCTGCTCTTGGAAAAAAGGGCCTCAGGATCGGGAGGGGGGTGAGTACAGGACTGGGATGACCTCAGCCTCTCCATTTAGCCTCTGTGTGCTGCACTGGATGAGAGGGGATGTGAATTTTTTTCTTAAGGCTCTGTGGGTCCTTCCAAAGGCTGATGCAGAGCCCAGGAAAAGAAGAGGAAGATTTCTCATTATTCCTTTAAGCTTGGGATGAAGCTGTGCAAAGCCTGGTCCTACCAAAGGCTACTTCCCTCACCAACCTAATCAGCAATTTGGAAGACTCCTACCTGTGTGGGGTTGAGCCCTTGTAGTCCTGATGTAAGAATTACGTGCTGAACCAGGATGAGCATCTGATGACATGTTCAGTTCAAAGAGGGGGCTACTCATTGAAACTCACACTTAGAAATGACTTTTTGAGGCTTCATAACTTCAAAAGCATTGAAATTCCCTAGGAAAACCTGTTTAGAAAGGAAGCCCTAAGAGGTTTGGGTTGTGGTTTTGGTTTGAAATTAAATAAATAATTGGGTAATTAAGAGGAAATTAGTTGAATTTGAAAAATCAACCTGAAATGATGGTGGTAGGAGCTCTGCTTCAACTGGTGAAGGAAGGAGCATGAAGAATAACAGCTCAGCAGTGGGGGTGATGGGCTGCATACGCTGCAAGTCATTTACTTCTCAGCACTTCCTCAAATACTCATTCCCTGGGGAATAGTCACAAACCACAGACTCCATAACCACACACAGAGCCAGCTCCTCTCTCCTATTTCCCATTAACATGTATTTTCCAGCAAGTTTCTCTCTGTGGACATCTCATCCAAACTTGATGTTGTCAATGGATGCTTCATTTTTAATTCTTTCTTTTAAAACCTGTTATCATTCTGTTTATTCTGTTGGGTTGGGGTTTGGTTTGTTTTGTTTTTGTAGTGTGAGCAGAATGTATTTATTTGAGACAAATGTTTGTTGTTGAAAAACAAAACTCACAATAACTGTATTGCCAAAAATAGCTGGAATTACCTGTGACATCTGTATTTTTTTATTTTGGGGTGGGTGGGGAAGGGGATTTGGTTGGTTGGTTGGTTGTTTTAAAATCTCAGTTCCCAAGTGCTAACAACTGTTAAAACAACCACTGCAGTTTAATTTGCTTACGACATTAAATGGATTTCTCGGAAGTCAGACAAAAAAAAAGGTCTCCTAGATGATTCCATGAAGATGCCAAGACCCCACACCTTGCCCTTCTGCTTTAAATTCTCCTGTCAAGTGTTCTGGACTTTGCCAGAGTAAATACTCTGACACAGACCTTCAGTGGATCATGGGATGGGTTGGAAGGGACCTCAGAGATCAAGTCCCAACCCCCTGGCATAGGCAGCAACACCTCTCACCAGACCAGGCTGCCCAGAACCACATCCAACCTGGCCTTGGACACTGCCAGGGATGGGGAACACAGCATTGAACCCCTTCAGAGGGGCAGTCCCATGCACTGCTGAGGTGCACCTCAGCAACATCTGCAGCAGCTCCAGCAAGATGTGGCTAAGAAAAACATCAGTACTGGGACTTAGGTGTTTGGGGAGATGGTTTAGCAGTTGGGGGTTGTAGGGCAGACCTGATGATCTTGAAGGGCTTTTCCAACCTTGATGATTCTACAACACTCTGATCATGGGCCCCTGAATCAAAAAGGAAGCCGGGGCTCCGTTTGGACGGCAGCATTGCCCTCACCACATCCCCTTGCAGGATGCCTGCCCAGCTGGGCTGTGAGTCACAGCAGCATCTAGGAGCAAAGGAATTTCAGCTGCATCTCTATTCCCTCCACGGAAGCTGAAGTTCGTTTATTTGACAGCAGATGGCACAAAACCATCTCAAGTCCGGATTTTAGCTGCTTGAGCAGGGAAAGAGTCGGGTCGAGGTGCCTTCAGTGTCTCTGCTGCTTGGAGGCTTCCCCCTCCCACCCCAGAATTATTCTCCTGTCAGGTTCAGACTTGTGGAACCAGAAGAATTTTTAAACCAAAGAAAGGCTGAACCTTTACAACACACGGGAGTTTCACTGTGTATTACTACTCATGTTGTTGGTTTAATACATTACCTGACTACTTCCTTTCAAACACAGAATCACAGAACATTAGGGATTGGAAGGGACCTCCAAAGATCATCCAGTCCAATCCCTCTGCCCCAGCAGGATCACCTAGCCCAAGTCACACAGGAACACATCCAGGTGGGTTTTAAACATCTCCAGAGAAGGAGACTCCACAATCCCCCTGGGCAGCCCCTTCCAGGGCTGTGTCACCCTCACTGGGAAGAAGTTCCTTCTCTGATTGATGTGGAACCTCCTCTGTTCCAGCTCACACCCATTGCCTCTTGTCCTATCACCAGAGGAAAGTCTGACTCCATCCTCCTGACACCAACCCTTCACATATTTGTAAACATTAATGAGGTCACCCCTCAGTCCCCTCCAGGCTTCAGAGACCCACAGTAATAGAATGACACCCCAACACACCTGAGAAGTGCATTGGTTCTATAAACTTGTCCAGCTCATCCAAACCCACATCCTGTGCAAGGGCCGTTTGAAACTGCATTTCTCACCTTATTCAAGCCAGCTCATTTTGCCAGCAGTAAGTCCTTGACTCCAAATGTTGGGCAGAGAAGTGCCAGAGGAGGGTCTGCTGAAGCTCGCAGGCGATCAGCACTCGTGCCCACATCGTGCCCACTACAGACTCAGATAAATCCTGTGATTTATCTGCATTTTGCTGGACATCACACACTGAGGAGACACAAAAAGCTTCTCTACACCCCCAGGTTTTTTCCTGCAATAATCAGACCTGGAAAGGGAAATGGGAAACCTTCTGTGCAGGACGTGATGCAGTTACCCCAGACTGTTTTTCCAAGGATTGAACAGGGTTGACAAGCAGCTTTGCCCATCGCTGCACTCCAGCAGTGTCCACCAAGTCAGCTCTGCCTGCTTGGTGCCTCCCCATCGGTGGGGAATTAAATCCTTGTAGG
Organism: Rhinopomastus cyanomelas; assembly: GCA_013400115.1. Classification (NCBI taxonomy): domain Eukaryota; kingdom Metazoa; phylum Chordata; class Aves; order Bucerotiformes; family Rhinopomastidae; genus Rhinopomastus; species Rhinopomastus cyanomelas. Next base: position 43,107 of record VXBP01000220.1, on the reverse strand, counting down.
GTTCACCACAGCAGGGGTCCCCAGTGGGGTTACCCAAGGCTTTTATTTCTCTTAACCTTTACCCACATCCCCCCATCAACAGGTACCTCTCTCACCCACATGGTGCTGGCACAAGCTGGAGGAGTGCAAGGTGAAGTGCCCCCAGCCCTGCCACCCACCAGTTTCACTTTAGGGACTTGCAAGGTCATTTCTCAGCAGTTGCTAACACACAGAAAATGTGAGAACGGGGGAGCAGCAAGTGGAACAGCAGTGGACGGGTTCCTGTGTGACTTGGTTTAGGTGATGCTGCTGTTGCAGGCGGATTGGACTAGATGATCTTTCGAGGTCCCTTCCAATCCGTGATGATTCTATGATTCTGTGATGAAGTCACAGTAAATCCACTCCCTAGGGCTGAAAAGGGACCTGCTGTGCAGCAGCCCCAGCAGAGAGGAAGCCAGCCCAGACTGCCTGCACCCACATCACAAGATGACTCTGAGCAGCCTGCTATACACCACAGCTCTGTTCCTGCTGCAAGGTAAGCGAGGCACCCTGTGCTACTCCAGTTCCCCTTTGCAACCAGTCATAGAATGGTTTAGACTGGAAGGGACCATGAAGATCATCTAGTTCCAACTCTCCTGCTGTGGACAGGGACGCTTTTCTCCTACCAGACCAGGTTGTTCAATGCCCCATCCAAGCTGGCCTTGAAGACTTCCAGGGATGGGACATCTACAACCTGCCTGGGCAAACCTACTCCAGTGCCTCAGCACCAAGCTTAGAGATCTCAAGACCCTGCATAAGGCAGCTTCCCTGTTGTAGTTTTCTTGCTGACAGTTCTTGATGGAATTCACTGGTGCTGGATTCCAGCTGATTCCTAAGCCTAATGTCAGCGAGACCAATAGACCTCCTAGCAGCCAACAGCCTGCTTGAGATGAGAAAAACACCAGGACACCAAAAGTTTCTCCCTTCAGTTTGGACAGCAGGTCACTGCTTACTTCCTCTGTTTGGGCTTCTGTGCTGATGTTGTGCAAGAGGCTAAACCAAAAGATTAGAAAGTACTTGGCAAATGAAAACCTCTTTAAATGTTCAGTCTCCCTACTCCTGCCAGAGGATGCAGCTTCTACCAACTTTGCTCATCTCCTGTCTTTCCTACACAGGAGAGTGTGAGGGGTTCCTGTTTGCCCATGTCACACAGGGAAGGATTTGAGGAAAGAAAGGAGCCAGACAGCTATTACAGCTCAGGATTCTCTTTGCAGTCATCACTCGTGGGCTTTGCAGGAGAAAACCATGCAGAAGCCTGGTGCTGGCCCAAGCCAGTCCCCTCTCCCAGAAGGGACTGGGAGCTGTCAGTTATACCCCAGCTGAACTAGCCCTTGCAGCATCCTTCAGACATGTTCCAACCAGCAGCTTTCTCTGTTTCAGTGTACAACCCCCTTTCCCCACCATTGCCACAGACTCCCACATGATGAGTTGGTACTGGCTGATGACCACTAGCAGCTCATGGCCAGCAGAATTAGTTCAGACTCCCACTCCCAGGTTGGTCAGCAGAGGTCAAAAATAACTCACTAAACAGGAAGTCTCTATGGGCTACAGCTTTAAAGAGAACTCTGAATTGATGCACTAAGTGCATTTCACTGCAACAAGCTCTCCGAGTACTTTCTGATGGCTAAAAAAACACCTGCCAGAAACACGAGCCATCCTGCTCAGTCTCATCCTGCAAGTTCTAGCCAGAAATTGCTGTCCCTTCTTGTTAAGAGAGTGGATCTATCACTGTACTTGATGCCAGACTGATCCTTCCAGGCAGCTGGGATCCACAGACTATGAGAGCCATTGACCTCTGGAGCTGAAACATAAGCATCTGTCCTGGTGGCCAGCAGGATGGCCATGAGCCAGCAATGTGCCCTTCTGGCCAAGAGGGCCAACAGCATCCCGGGGTGGATCAGAAAGGGGGTGGTTAGCAGATCAAGAGAGGTTGTTCTCCCCCTCTACTCTGCCCTAGTGAGACCACATCTGGAGTGTTGTGTCCAGTTCTGGGCTCCTCAGTTCAAGAGGGATGTGGAGCTGCTGGAGGGAGTCCAGCGTAGGGCAATGAGGATGATGAAGGAGGTGGAGCACCGCCCTTACGAGGAGAGGCTGAGGGAGCTGGGTCTCTTGAGCTTGGAAAAGAGGAGACCGAGGGGTGACCTCATTCATGTCTATAAATATTTGAGGGGTGGGTTTCAGGAGGATGGAGCTGGGCTCTTCTCAGTGTCATCTAGTGATAAGACGAGGGGCACTGGGTGTGAGCTGGAACATAGAAGGTTCCACATCAATATAAGAAAGAACTTCTTCACAGTGAGAGTGACAGAGCACTGGAACAGGCTGCCCAGGGTTGTTGTGGAGTCTCTTTCTCTGGAGATGTTTCAGACCAGCCTGGATGTGTTCCTGTGTGACTTGGTCTCCAGGTGATTCTGCTGTGGTGGGCGGATTGAACTAGATGACCTTTTGGGGTCCCTTCCAATCCCTAATGATTCTATGATCAGTGACTATACTGTGGCTTGAAGACCATGGCCACACCAAACTGGTCTCCACGTAAGGGAAGAATTTTGACCTGTGAGTCATAGTCTGAATGAAGCCCTGGTCTCTTGTGGGAATTACCATTTGCTCTGCTCTGGGGGCTGCTTTGTTCTGTTCCAGAGAAGCAAGCACCACCCCCATCTTTCCTCATTCAGTCTTGCTGTTCTCACCTCACAAGGTGCCATTTGCAAGACCCCACTTTGCTGTTAGTGACAGGAAACCATCACTATGAGAAAAAGCAGAAGGGCCCCATGGAAAACCACAGACAGAGCCCTCTCTGCTCCCCCAACAACATGCAGCTCCCGACACAGGGCATCAGGAGCAGAACCCATGCAAGAAGATTTTCCTTCTCTACAGCTCCTCTGCAAATGCCCCCCTCGCAGCAGCAGCCCCCTGAAACCAGCGGGTGGAGGTGCAGTGGAGGGGAAGTATAAACCAAAGGCTGTGCTGTGCCAGGTGAGGTGGTAAATCAGTTACAGCCACGAGTGCCCAGGGACTCAGCGGGACGCAGGCTGTGCCGTGTCCTGGCACTGCGCAGGAAGGACAGACAGCAGATCCGTGCTGCCCAGCTGAAGTAACGAAGGTCACACTTACAACTCTGGAACTACAAACACTGAGACACTACAAGCAAATCTCCTCTACAGGCTTAGGGATTCCAAAGATTTGACAGCAGAGAAAGATAAAAGACCTCGAGTGTCTTTGCTGCCTGTCAAGCTCCGAGCTACATCACTGCGTGCTTTTCGGTACCACCCCGGCCCAGAAACACCAAGTGTGTTCAGCTCCATCATGAGGCATCACAGCTGATCCCCACGGGAAGCCACTGTCCAGGCTGACAAGTCCTTCACAAAAATCACAGAATGTTAAGGGTCAGAAGGGACATCCAGTCCAATCCCCCTGCAAAGCAGGATCCTGCAGATCCAGTCACACAGGAAGATGGCCAGGTGGGTCTTAAATGTCTCCAGAGAAGGAGACGCCACAATCCCTCCAGGCAGCCCCTTCCAGTGCTCTGGCAACTTAACTGAGAAGAAGTTTCTTCTCATCTTGATATGGAACCTTCACTGTTCCAGATCACACCCATTGCCCCTTGTCCTATCATTAGAAGACACTGAGCAGAGCCTGGCTCCATCCTCCTCACACCAACCCTTTCCATATTTATCAACATTAATGAGATGACCCCTCAGTCTCCTTTTTTCCAAGCTCAAGAGCCCCAGCTCCCTCAGCCTTTCCTCAGCAGAGAGACACTCTCTTCCCTTCATCATCTCTGTGGCTGTGCACTGGACTCTCTCCAGCAGCTCTGTGTCCTTCTGGAACTGAGGGGCCCACGACTGGACACAATGTCCCAGATGTGGTCTCACCAGGGTAGAGTAGATTTTAGTGGCAGTAGGTCCAGTCCAGCAAGAACACCCCATTCTAACTTCATTTCTGATACACTTTTAATACCAGAGGTGGTATTCAATTGCATTAAATGGTTAATTACATTATTAAGTGGTATCAATGAATTTCTTTCTTGTTAGGGAAACGAAAAGATCTCCTGAAGCCCAGAGAGACTCATTTCCCCAAACTGAAGTGCTCTGGGATGCAGCAGGAACCTCCCAAGAAAATAAAGTCCAGACACACAAACCAAGACTGAAACTCAAGCCCCTCTCCCTATTTCCTTAGCTCTGCCCCAGGCACAGACTGCTCTCAGCAGTTTCTCCAGGGTACATTGTTTTCTGGAACAGGCCATTCATTCCAGGTCATCAAATATGGTCACCAAGTGTATCACACATCTGCGATGGTCTGGAGTGACCAACCTGCTTCACTGCTGGTCTTTGAAATGAACTGGGGGGGTAAGAGAATGGGACCATGAATAACCTGGTCTAGTGGTGGTGTCCCTGCCTCTGCCGGGGGGTTGGAATGAGATTATCTTTAAGGTCCCTTCCAACCCTGCCCATTCTATGATTCCACGCATCTATGATATCATTTCAGTAACCTGTGCCAGGCTAGATTGGAGGATCCTGCCTTTGAGAGGAGCATTTCCAAGCAGTTGCAGCATCACAATCTCTGAACAAAAAAGCCTCGTTTTTAAGAGATGCTGATCATGCTCTGCTCAGTCTCAGTCACTTGTAAACCAGATTCAACTGGCCAGTTCCAGAATGGACCATGGAATAATGAAAACTGAAGAGAAACCCTGCATCAAATGGGTCTGCTGGCAGCTCCTCCCTGTCTCACGTGGAATTATGTCCAGTAGCTACCTCTGGTCATGCTGGCACGTAAAGACCACAAAGATCCCGGGGTACAAGTTAAACCCAGGGACTGTGGTGACTTCTGTGATGACTGTGGTTTATTGATACCAGAACAACCACAGTGGCAAGCTTCCTAGTGTAGAAAAACCTTTACACTCTTGAAAGAAAGCTGAGGCATCAGGCTGTGCCAGACATCATCGCTTCACTTCATGTGATCTTGAGACAGCTGGGTTAATGGTGGCACTTGATCTAAAGGTCTTGTCTGACCTAAGAATTCTAGGATTGGACACCACCTTTTAATACTTGTTTTTTCCCCTCCATCGCTGGCAGGGGACTTTCCAAGAGCTGGCAGTGAACACATCACTGTGAAGGAAGGAGGGGACCTAAATCTCCGCTGCACCTTCAGTGCCGACAGCAGTTCTGCCCTGCAGTGGTTAAACCCGCGGGGCTTTACCATCTTCCTCAACGCCAAGCGGGGTAAGTGTGAAAACCAAAACAACACTTTCCAAGTGGGGGCTGGAGGGTCACTCCCCAGCGGCTTTTCTAGCTCCCACCACCACCAGTCTGACTCATGCACCACCCAGCCACTCACAATGGTTTTACATCCAAGCCCTTGCTGGCAGGAAGCTGATGAAATGGAAGCCCCCACGAGAGTGGTCTGGCACCAGGGCTTTTAACAGTGAGCTTTAGTTACCACCAGCACCAAGAGATTAGCAGAAAAACACTCCTCTGGCTTTACAAGAGATACAGGAGTGGACATTTCTGAGAGCCCTGGCTTCTCCGCTCCTCGTGGAGGATTCGATGCGGTGCATCAGGAGGAGATTTCTAGAAAATAAGCAGTGATTTCTAATATGTGCTGACAAAGGAGTAATTACTGTTCTCTTCCACGAGCTGCAGGACACCACACCCATGAGGGCTAGCATTTGCAATGCATCTGAACCCCTGAGAACTCAGACACACTGAATATTTTCCTTTTCTTACACAAACCAGTCCTTATTCAGAAAGAGCCCAAACTGCACACAGGCACCTTCATTTTTTATTCTGAGTCACCACTGTGCCTCTGTTTTTCCCAATAAACCACTTCAGGAATCGGTTTCCTTCAGACTCATCGTATCTAAAAATATGAAGCTACTGAGTGGTGATTTCAAAGATCCTCAATATTTAATCACTTCCATAAACTCTAGCACCGCTGTGATTTTATCCCAAATCTGTATCTTGCCAGACCACAGCTAAAAAATAATATTGAAGATAATGCTGAGGTCTCCTTCTCCCCAATGGCTGGTTCACACCCCCAGTTTCAGTTCTAGTTAAATGCAGAGGGTTACACTTTCTGTGCTGTGACTTGCTGGTCTGACCCTGAACACTCCCATGGGTCATGAAGTCCGGTAGTTTAACCCCAGGCAGCCAAAACCAGGACAAGGAGGAATGAAGCAAAGCTTGCAAAGTCAAGGGAGAATCCAGAACCACTTAGGCTGGAAAAAAGACTTTCAAGATTGAGTCCAACCATTAACCCAACTGGCCCAACCCACCACTAAACCCTGTCCCCAAGCTCCAGATCTCCACAACTTTAAACACTAGAGCACGTGTATGCTAGGAGATTTGTCTCATTATAGCCAAGACAATTAATTAGATAAGATTCACAGAACATTACCACAGAATCACAGAACATTAGGGATTGGAAGAGACCTCAAAAGATCATCTAGATAAAGTCTTAAGAAATGGGGAAGGGAAAAGTCATAGGCTTATGCATTGATGCTCTATATTCAAAGCTCCTAGGACTGACCACTTATGCCCTCACACCCCAACGTTTGCTCATCATTTTCCATCTAGATACCTAAAGAAGTGAAATTGCTCCAATTACCTACGAACACAGAACTAAGACCCCCCCCCCCCCCCCCCCAGCACGAAAAACCCATGTATGTTGCCCACCAGCAACACACAAACACCCTTCTCCAGTTCACAGCTGCCTCAGCACCAGCCAGGAATGTTTCACACTAGAACTGCTCTTTCCCTCCAAGTGCTGATGAATCAAAAATATGCAATAAATGATCCTCACTCATTGTTGCTTTGATTATCTGCCCTGCTCTTACGTACCAACACCAACAGCAGGCTGGGGTTTGTTTTCCTATCAGCTTTAAGGGATCAGAGATACAAACTTATCCGGTACTCAAAGGATGAACTATCCCTCCGGCTGTTGAACGTGACGGTGCATGATGAAGGCATCTACAAATGCTTCTACTATGACATCCCGTTCAAAATCAAGAACAAGACTGTTGAGGTCTTAGGTAAGTTCCTTCTTATTCCGCCTAGGGAAGAGAAGACTCAAGGGTGGACCTTAGAGCTGTCTTCCATACCCTAAAGGGAACCTCCAGGAAGGCTGGAAAGGGGACTTCTCCCAAGGAGATCTAGCAACAGGACATGGGGAAATTGTTTGGTACTGAAGGGGAGGAGGGTCAGACTAGATCTTAGGAAGAAGTTCTTCAGTGCAAGGGTGGAGTAACTCTGGAATCGATTGCCCAGAGAGGCTGTGGCTGTCCCCTTCCTAGGGGTGTCCAAGGCCAGGCTGGATGAGGCCTCAAGCAACCCAGTCTGGTTGAGAGGGATGTTGGACTAGATCATCTCTGGAGGTCCCTTCCCAGTGTAGGATTCACCCGCTTTGTTCCACAGGAGCAGACAAGAAAAGCTCCTCAATTGCAGACCTGCATTTGTGGTGCCTAACACAGCACAACCCCAGGTTTAGCTCAGTCCCCCCACCAAAAATGCTGGGTGTGCAGCCATGCAAGAAAATGAGAGAAAAATGCACTATGACTGACCTAGAACCTTACTGCTGCAGCTGCTCCTTCTAACCCAGTACTGGAAGCATCTCAAGACACAGAAGGAAAAATTACACTGTCTTGCTATACCCAAGGATGCAAACCACAGCCCCAGATCACCTGGTTGGTGGACAACAGCATAGAGCTCCTCGGTAAGTGTTAAAGGAGCAGGGACTGTAAGCATCATCTTTTATCAACTCTGGGCACATCATCTGGGGCTCACAATCATCCTCCCATCATAGAGGCTCCCGCAGCAGAGGTTTGGAGAAAACTCAGCATTAAATCCCCAGCTCCTGCAAGGACAAGGTCTCATCTGCTCTGCTCCCTTTCAATGCAGAGCTCCAGCACTTAGCACCAAAATCCCTCCAGAGCCTGGAGTGAAATTCCACCGAAATGAAACAAAACCCAAACCCTGGAGGCACAGGCTTCAAAGCCCCACTATGAAGGCAGCTAACAAATCCCATTTAAACCATTTCAGCGTTGCAACTGGTAGACAGACTGTCCCCAGCTTTGCAGGCAGCTCACACACACCCCAGCAGCCTTTAGCTGCTCTTTGTTAAGAGCCAGGCACATGCAAAAAGAGTTGAGGAACCACAGCTCACATGACCCTACAAGGCTCTCCTTGGTCTGGGAGGATGCACATGAGGAGGAAGAGCCACCACAGAGCTCAGTTTAAGTCATGTACTACCCAAAGAGCTGCTTTGAAGGCCCTGCTCCAATAGTAATCCCCTTTCTAGCTGTACCTGCAGCACAGCAGAGAGGAAATGCACATCTGAGACAAAAATACCCACCGATGCAAACGCCTGTTGAGTATTACTGAGCTCTTAGTTACATTTTGCATCATCAAACAGCAGATTTCAAGCTCAGCAAACTCAGCCTGCAGTCTTCCCCCTTGGTTTTTTAGCTAAGAGTTCTAAAAGACACCACAGAGAAGTGCCCTGGTGAAAACACAGGTAGAACTCAAGACTAAAGTAGGGGTGCAGGAGGATTAACGCGACGGCGTCAAGCCCTGTGATCTACGGGGATGGTACCGGGGGAAGCCGCAGAGCTGGGAAGTGAAGCCCCAAGAAAACCAGGGCAGATGCTGTGGAGCAGTATAGGGGCCTTGGAAAAACAGGATCTAAAACTCTGCACGTGTCTGGGCTATGTGCAGTAGGAGAGGTTTGGGGATTTCTGGCTGTGAAGTTCTGAGTAGCTCAGGGAAGCAAAGACACCAGGTCTCCAGTTTCTATCAGCAGTTGTCACGGCGTTCTGCTAAACACAAGGGTTTTCTTAAACTTGAAGCAACCTCAGCTCAGTACGCTCCACTCTTCAGCCCACCTCACCACAAAACCCCAGACACTAAACACGTCCCACAAACACCCCTCCACTTAAATTAATGAGCCCCCTGGACTTACCGATGCTCTGCTGCCTCGCTGGACCTGCAGTGCTGACCTGAGTACCACGGGGAGCTGGGAGAGCAACCAGCTGCCACCACTCAGGCAGTGCTGACAAAGAGCATTTCCTTCCCAGCAAAGACACCCTTTTGAGCTCTTGCATGACCCAGCTGAGGCTTGTTAACTTGGTTTTGGCCAGGATGGCAATGAGGACTGAGAATTACGAGCACATGTGATGCAGCAGGTTATCTGTAGAGGCTGATGTGGAGAGAAGGAATTTCTTTCGTTGAAGAAATCAGAAGTGGGGTGGTTAGCAAATCAAGAGAGGTCCTTCTCCCCCCCTCTACTCTACACTAGTGAGATCACATCTGGAGTATTGTGTCCAATTCTGGGCCCCTCAGTTCAAGAAGGACACACAGCTGCTGGAGGGAGTCCAGCACAGAGCCACAAAGATAATGAAGGAAGTAGAACAACTCTGTTATGAGGAAAGGCTGAAGGAGCTGGGTCTCTTCAGCTTGGAGGAGACTGAGGGGGGACCTCATTAATGTCTATAAATATTTGAAGGGTGGGTGTCAGGAGGATGGAGCTAGGATCTTCTCAATGTCATCTGGTGATAGGACAAGGTGCAATGGGTGCCAGCTGGAACGTAGGAGGTTCCATATAAACATGAGAAGGAACCTCTTCATAGTGAGGGTGATGGAGCGCTGGAAGGGGCTGCCCAGGGGGGTTGTAGAGTCTCCTTCTTTGGAGACTTTTAAAACCCACCTGGACGTGTTCCTGTGTGACTTGGTCTAGGAGATCCTGCTGTGTCAGGGGGATTGGACTAGATGATCTTTTGAGGTCCCTTCCAATCCCTAATGATTCTATGAAATAAGAGTGCTCCAAGGGTAACTGATCAAGGGATGCAGCAGTTTGTTTCCTGATAACAACTGAGTTATGAGCAGACACAGGAAATTACTGTTCCAGCACAGGCATTTGGGGTAAACGTCTGGAAAAATCCTCCCTCTCCACCAGAGCTATTCAAACACATCTCTTAGGGTCACATGAAATGCAGCTTGATTTTTCCATATCATATAAATGAGCAGAAGTCAGCATGACCTAGAGGATCAGGAGCTACCTCAGACAAGTTAGATGATGCTCTCTAACTGCGGAATCACAGAACAACAGAATGGTTGAGGCTGGAAAAGCCCTCTGAGCTCACCCAGCCCAGACCAGGGCCTAACATCACCCCCCCATGCCAGACCAGGGCGCTCAGGACCACAGCCAGGCCGGCCTTCAACACCTCCAGGGATGCCAACTCCACCACTGCCCTGGGCAGTCCACTCCAGGCTCTGACCACACTTTCCTTGAGGAAGGGCTTCCTACCACCCAACCTAACCCTCTCCTGACAGCTTCAGGCCCTGCCTTCTCATCTTGGCACTGGTTGCCTGGGAGAAAAGCCCAACCGCCACCTGACTACAACCCCCTTCAGGATGCTGGAGAGAGGGAGAAGGTGTCCCGTGAGTCTCCTCTTCTCCAGGCTCAAGTCTCCCAGCTCCTTCAGCCTCTCTCCATCAGCCTTTTCCTCCAGTCCCTTCCCCAACCTCACTGCTCCTCTGGACCCACTCCAGCCCCTCAACCTCTTTCCCAGCACCGCCCCTAGTTCTCAAGGGGAGGACTCCCCAGTGCCAAGTCCAGGGGGACAAAGATGTTCCTAGTCCTGCTGGCCATGCCATTCCTAATACTCCTTATGGCAAGGCAATAGATGTCTGTGTTGAATTTGCTGAGCCACAAAAGGGGCATCAGCCAAACCTGCATTATGAAGGTGCTGGACAGGATTTGGTGGAGTTATAGATGTTTATTTGTTACAAATGTAAGTACTACACATCAATATTTATTGTCCATATTTATCAACAAGCTCAAACATTGACCAACTTCTTCTTATGTTTGGGGTCGCAGAGCCACAGCGATTAAGACGCAAATTCAACGCTCTTGGATGTCGCAGAGCAGACTTGGAGTGTCTCTAGATCTCCGTCAGGTCCTTGCCTTGAGGCTCCCTGCCCCAGGCAATGCGTGGTTATGGCACCCAGTTTGTGATGTTTGGTCAGGACCAAAAGCACCAGTGGGGGTTTGGCCAATTCACCGCAGTGGTGCAGGGTGCTGCCAGGGAATGTCCCCCTGTGAGTCACAGCAGAGCCTTTGGGTTGAGCGCAAGAGGAGCAGCAAGGTCTGCACTTAAAAAGCTGCTGAGGAGGAAAACAGGACCTTTTCCTTTGGTCCCCCCAGTTAGCCCACTGGTCACCACCACAGTCAGGTGCTGCCTCAGCTCAGCAAAGCAGCGCAGACTGCGCTGGGCAGGCTCCTCATTACATTGCTCTGGATAAAAAAACACCTAAATGTTTCCCTCTGATGGGTCTGTAGGTGACACCAAGCACCAGTTGGAAGCTGATGGGAAGAAATGGGCCACAACCAGCACGCTGACAGTCCTTGCCTACAGGTCCAACGCAATGGCCAGCTGCATCGTCCACCACCGAGCACTAAGAGAAGAGAAGCTGGTGGCATCCTTCCACTTTGAGGGTCTCTCCAGGACAGGTACTGGGGGCTCCTTCAACAGAGACTGTCCCCCTTTACCACCCTACAGTGCTCAAAGCTTTGCCCCATCTGTGGAATTGAAATGAAAGGGCTACCTGGGGCAAAAGAACCCTAAGTGAAGAAGTTGGGGCTTTTTCCTCCTTCTTAACTACCTTAAAACTCATTTAACACTGAGCCACAGCAGCCCAGGCAGGTCAGCTCTGCAATGCTGCTGCTAAAATTCAGGTGATGCTCATCCCAAACCTTTAGAGACGACTCAGAGCTGATGGTCTCAAAAAGCTGCGAGCTTCTGCATATTAGACACATCCACCTGGCAAGCCAGCAGGGTGTTAATTAACAGTTAACAGCATTTTACTTTATCTGCAAAATATTGCCAGCAAATGATTTATGCCTAATTAAAATATTTACATTAATAATTTAATTAATTACATTTTAAATTCATAATTTAAAATGTTTTAAATATTGCATTAAAATTAAGAATATTCACTTCTCGTTAAGCTGGATTTAATTTCTGTTACTTCATCCTTCCCTAGATTGCTTGATCCAGCTCACAGTTGTCTGATAGTTGCTCTGTTTGTTGTTGCAGGGACAAACCCAGATCCTGCACCAGAAGTGGTTCCCCGTGACTCTGAGGACAAGCAACCCCCAGGTAATTAACTGCAATTATTTTAGATTGATGCACAGGTCTGATGAACACAGCAGCTCTCACCAGTTGCTGTCAGCACTGCAGGGTGTTTTTCACAGCCTCCAGGACTGCTTTTTCTTTCTTCCCCCAGTGACTGAACCAGTGTCATACCTGGGGTTATTTAGTCTGGAGAAGAGGAGGCTGAGAGGAGACTTTATGGCTCTCTACAGCTACCTAACAGGAGCTTGGCTGGTGCTGGGCTCTTCTCCCAAATTACTGATGATAGGTTCAAGGGAAATGGCCTCAAGTTGCATCAGGGAAGGTTTAGACTGGATCTTAGGAAGAAGCTCTTTCCTGACAGAGTGGTTGAGCACTGGAACAGGCTGCCCAGGGAGGTGGTGGAGTCCCCATCCTTCAAGACGTTTAAAAACCGAATAGCTAGAGCACTTGAGGCCATGGTCTAGGAGTTAGGGAGATGTTGGGATGAGGGCTGGAGGTCCTTTCCAGCCCTAATGATTCTATGATGCTGTGAACAGCAGCACCTGCTCCACTCCAAGCTACCCTAACACACTACCGAGGGGTTCACTTTCATTTCCCCCTCATTTCACAGTGTTAAATATATTCAGAGCCAAGGAAGCTGAAGGTGGGAGGCAGGGCTGTAAGTCCTCATCAAACAGAGCACCCAGACAGTCTGGAGCACGGAACTGATTCCATGTTTCAAGGATTCATTCAATGGCAACCTGTGTCCTCTGATTTTTGTCCCGTGTTTGGGGGATTTCCTTTAGGACCTGGACAACCAACCATCCTTTCTGCAGTACCAGAGGATCCAGTAGTTCCCAGCTCAGCGTCAACACCAACCCAGCAAAACCTCCAGGCAGATGTCACATCTACTTGTAAGTTTGGTTTTACATGAATTTATGAAACCAGGACAGAACTGCTACAGAGAGCAGAGAACAGGATTCCATTCCCTGCCACAGACCAGCACGTAACACAAGCCACAGCATCTCTTGCCTGCGGGGACATTTCAAACCCACCCCACCTGGACATATTCCTGTGTGACTTGGTCCAGGTGATCCTGCTGTGTCAGGGGGATTGGACTGGATGATCTTTCAAGGTCCCTTCCAATCCCTAATGTTCTGTGATTCTGTGTGATTCTGTGACACATGGCAGCAGCAGCCAGACTGACCAGTTTCAGCCAGTCTCACCTTAAAGCGACTTTCCAGTGCGTGAGAGGGGCTGTCAGAGGGCTGGGGAAGACTATTCCCAAGGGCAAGGAATGATAGGATGAGGGGTCATGGTTTGAACTGGAAAAGGGCAGAGTGAGGCTGGACAGGAGGAAATAGTCGTTGAATCTGAGGGTGGGGGATCCCTGGAACAGGCTGCCCAGAGATGGGGTGGAGATTCCATCCCTGGAGCCATTCAAGGTCAGGCTGGCTGGGGCTGCAGGCAGCCTGGTCTGGTGAGCGATGGCCCTGCCCTGCTTGTTGGATTGCACTGGTGACCTGTGAAGGTCCTTTCCAGCCCTATGATGCTGGTCCCTGGTGTGAGCCCGAAGCAGGGATTTCTCGGGATGGCTGCACTAGGTGGCACTGTACAACCACCGTTATCGGCACCGAGCAGGCTCCAGGTCCAGCTACCCAGCTGAGGAGCTGTTCCAGCCGAAAGAATTGAGGGACGTTGGGTAAACCCTGCCAAGGTGGGTGCAGGCACCCGCTCAGTGCAGTGAAAAACCAGCTGGTGTTTCGGAATGGGACAACCTCCCTGCTTCTGTTTGTTTCAAGGGGCTGCATCAGTGACCACAAAAGTCACAGCCGGCTACATCCTGGTAAACAACCCCCGCACACTGTGATACAGGGGGAGGGAGCCTGATTCTTCTCACCATCCATCATCAGACATGGGTGACAGAGGCTCTCACACGGGGTGGCTGCACCCCTGTTGGCTATGAAGGGAGTAAAAGGGTAGTCAGGGATATGAATAACAGAGAAGGTACTTGCTCTAAGGAAAAGCAAACGTGCTCATTCCTGCTTCTGGAAGCAAGAGATGGAGAACTGGAGGATGGGGGAAGTCCAATACTGACTGAAGGTTCATAGCTCAGCTTTGTTTGAATTTGGTTGCCAATGAATTTGACTATGTGAAAGAGACTGTGAGAACCGTTCCCAAGGGCAGGGAACGACAGGATGAGGGGTCATGGTTTGAAGCTGGAAAAGGGCAGAGTGAGGCTGGACAGGAGAAAAAAGTTGTTGAATCTGAGGGTGGGGGATCCCTGGAACAGGCTGCCCAGAGAGGTGGTTGGAGGCCCCATCCCTGGAGCCATTCAAGGTCAGGCTGGCTGGGGCTGTGGGCAACCTTGTTTGGTGGGTGATGGCCCTGCTTGGTGTAGGGGAGTTGGACTGGATGCCATTTGGAGGTCCCCTTCAACCCAATACATTCGATGAGTCTATGATTTTCTACTCATAAAGCTTAGGTGGGCTTCAGCTTAAAACAAAATATGGTGTTAAGGAAGTAAGAACAGACTTCAAGTCAAGGGCTCCAAAAGTCCCTTCCTGCAGTGCTGGATCAAAGGTTGGGCTTGATGATCTTAAAGGTCTTTTCCAACCAAAGAGATTCCATGATTCTGAGACTTCAAAGCTGCTGGGAAATACAATTTAACTCCCCTTTGCCCTTCAAAACAATTCTGTTCTCCCTTCCATCCCTTCAGGGACTGAAACAGCCTTCGGTGAGAATTTCACAGAAGATGACCTTTCCGGGACAGAAGCTCCACTACCAAGTGAAGTCACAACTTTGATTTCCACCATCACCTTTGGTATGCAGCCTTTAATAACAGCTTAAGATGAGTTCTCTTACACCAAGGTGGTTCTCTTTGACCATGTATCCACCTGCAGACCTCCTGTCAGGGCCCTAGGGTAATGCCAGCTTGTAGTCTTGGGGAGAGACCACAGAAACATAATGATTATTATTTATTTACTGTCCTTGGGCCAGAACATGACTCCACTGATTTCAATCAGCTCTTCTTGTTCATACAAGAAATAAAAATTTAGTCCAATAGGTGACTTCTGCTCTCCCACTGTGTTCATCTGGCCTGGCTCAAGATAGATCACAGAACATTAGGGATTGGAAGGAACCTCGAATGACCATCCCTGCCAAAACAGGATCCCCTAGATCCAGTTGTACAGTAACATGGCCAGGCAGGTTTTAAACGTCTCCACAACACCCCTGAGCAGCCCCTTCCAGGGCTCTGGCACTCTCACTGGAAAAAAGTTCCTTCTCACACTGATGTGGAACCTCCTCTCTTCCAGATCACCCCCGTTACCCCTTGTCCTATCATTGGGTGCCACTGAGCAGAGCCTGGCTCCATCCTCCTGACACGTGCCCTTTCCATATTGATCAACATTGATGGGGTTACCCCTCAGTCTCCTTTTTTCCAAGCTCAAGAGACCCAGCTCCCTCAGCCTTTCCTCCTCAGAGAGATGCTCCACTCCATCATCTCTGTGGCTCTGCATGCGGGAAGATACCAAATGGACTCCACACAAATCAATATGATTTTCAAGTAGAAGCCGTTTTATTGCCAAAAGCCAAGAAATATATACTCTCCTGCTTAACACCAAAACAACCCGTGCCACAATCCCATTGGCCACCACAGCTGTCCGTGCAGTAGCCACGGCCATGTTACTGCTGTCTCTGGTCTCTTCCGCCGGTGGGTAGCCCTAGACAAAGGCTGCGACCCGCGCTAATCGCCACACTTAAGCCAACCATCGATTCACATGTCAAAATGCTCCAACTGTCCCTGCTCTCACAACAATGATTCCACAGAACCCAGTGTCTCCAACATCTGCACTGGACTCTCTCCAGCAGTTCTATGTCCTTCTGGAACTGAGGGGCCCAGAACTGGACATGAGATTCCAGATGTGGTCTCATCAGTAGTGGGGAAGGACAACCTCTGTCTTTCTTGTCTTCATTATCAAAAACTAACAGGAAGCTGTTTAACACCACACCTGCCTCTTTTATAGAGCAAGATCTGAAATCTGAAGGCATCAAAAAGAAGGAGAAGGATGTCTTGCTGCCCGTCTTGGTGGCTGCTCTGATTTTCGTGCTGCTTCTCATTGTCCTGCTTTTTATGAGGAAGCTGAAGAAAGCTCACGGAGTGTGGAAGAGAGGTGGGTGCTGGCCCTGTGTTAATGCTCATGCTGCTTTCTTCACTAGGTTGGAGAGCTGAAGAGCTTGTTAAGCAGAGACAAATCACAGCTCCTCCAGCCACCAATTAATTGTCCTTCTCCCACAGACAGTGACTGTGACTTGCTGCAAACAAGAGTCCCTGTAACTGGTGGCCTCAAGTCGTGCTTCCTTTGGCTGACACAATTGTTGTGTGGGTGATCAAACACTCACTTTATAATGAGCCTCTCAAGCTTTTTTATGGCCAAGGCAGAGACGAGGGAGAAATCATGGAAAAAAACTCATTACTGCCTTTCTTTTCTGCACAGAAAATGATGCTTCAGAGCAGACACTGGAGAGTTATAAGCCCAAGTCTAATGAAGGCAGTTGGGGCCATGAGAAGAACGGACACGGTAAAAACCTTGAACCACCACAATCCAATTCCTTTAGAGCACTGAGAGCAGACTGCACTCACTGATATTTCCACACTGCACCTTTTAAACCTGAATAAACCCAAACCTTTCATACCTGGAGGTCCACCACAGCTGCTTCAGCAAGAGTGGTGCAGAACCATACAAAATGAAGATCGTTGCATTTTATTTGCTAGATTAGACTGGACCATCACAATGGGATCATCTAGTTTCTAAATGCACTCTGCTGAGACATTATTCAAAATAATTTGCACAGTATGCATCAACCTACTGCTGTGAAACTGTCCTGAATGGCTCTTACCTGATAGCACCACCACCAACATCATCAGGTCTGGCCTCAGCCAGTGGCTAAAGACCAAGGCAGACCTATCCACTTCCTTGGATGGATTATTTCTGCTCCACACTTGCATTTTTGTCTCAAAAAGGCAGTTTTCTGCGGGTAAATAATCCCACTTGACAAAAATGAGGGCACTTGGGTAACAACTTCCAGGGTGAGTTTATTGAAGCACCTAAACTGCGTTAAAAGTCATTAAACGGGGCTGGTGAATATTGTCAGTCCAAGAATTGTAAGATGTGTTTGGTTGGAAGGGAGCTCCAAAGGCCATCTAGTCCAATCTCCCTACAACAAGCAGGGCCATCATTCACTAGACCAAGTTGCCCAGGGCCCCAGCCAGCCTGACCTTGAATGGCTCCAGGGATGGGGCCTCCAACCACCTCTCCGGGCAGCCTGTTCCAGGGATCCCCCACCCTCAGATTCAACAACTATTTCCTCCTGTCCAGCCTCATTCTGCCCTTTTCCAGCTTCAAACCATGACCCCTCATCTTATTGTTCCCTGCCCTTACGAATAGTCTTTTCTAGCCTTCTGATAGCCCCTGTCAGGGTTTGGAAAGTTACCATAAGGTCCCCCTGGAGTCATCTTCTCTTCAGGCTGAACAACCCCAACTCTCTCAGTCTCTCTTCACAAGAGAGCGTTTTCCAGACTTGCCTTCTTTTTCACGTATTTGTAAGAACAAAATATTGAAGGCACTGCCCTCCCTCTCCCTTAACAAAATCCCTAGTCAATGTTTATCTGTCTTTCAGCTGTCAAACACAAGTCCAACCTGCCGTACGTAACAGAAGGGTATGTGGACACAACACAGAAGAGTCCAGGAGACAAAAACACTGCAGTAAGAGAGGAAGTGATTGTTAGATGTGGGAAAGAAACTGATGTGTAGTAATGGCAAATGTGCAGAACCAGGACTGCTTTCTGGTATTTCTGTTAGAGAGCTCAATACAGGGAGCAGAAGTAAAACAGCTGCCCTCGATCCAAACATCCACTGGGACTGCTTTTCTTTCAGCAGTGGGACAAGTAGATGAAGGAATAGGTGCTCCTAGAAAAGCATTAGCAGTGAACACACTGATTTACCTGTAATCCTCCAAGGATTTACTTAACCACTGCCAGAAATAGAGCTCATTGATCCCCTGTCAGCCCTGTGGGTAATTAGGGTCCTACCAAGAGAACAAGCAGTTAGCCTTGAGCACTGCAGGCTGTGAAGATACTCTTCTGCCTTGGTTTCTCACCTGGACATGGATACCATCACTCTGCTGTGCAAGGCTGCATCAGCACCAGGGGCTCTTGAACCAGAATCACAGAATGTCTTTGCTTGGAAATGACCTTTAAGATCATCAAGTCCAGCCTTCAACCCAGTGCTGCTTCACCTGTAAACCCTGTCCCTAAGCACCAGGTCCACGCGTGGGTTAAATCCCTCTAGGGCTGGGGACTCCACCACTGCCCTGGGCAGCCTGTTCCAATGTCTGGTAACCTTTTGGGTGAAGAAAGTCTGCTTCACTTCCAGCCTCACCTTCCCTTGGTGCAGCCTGCAGCCATCTGCTCTGCTCCTGTCACTCACCACCAGGAATAAGAAGTTGAGCCCTCCCAAACCCAAACTGTTTGAGTCACCATCCCTGGATGTGTTTGAAAGCAGCTCAGATGTAGTGTTGGGGAACCTGGTTTAGGGATGAACTTGTAGATTAGGGTTGATGGTTGGACTTGATGATCCCAAAGGGTCTTTTTCAACCCGTATGATTCTGTGACGCTATTTAGGTGCTGCTGTTGTTCAGTCTCCCACATCCCCAGAGCTTCCAGGGTATTTATTCCTGGGAATATTGAAGCCTTAGAACAGAATGTGTCATAGGATTGTTTAGGCTGGAAAAGACTTTCAAGGTCATTGAGTGTGAAGGCTTCAAACAAGGGGCTGGAAAAGTTGAAGAGGGTGCATGACCTTACACATGGGACTCCCCAAATCCAGGGATAAGGTCACTTGGGAGAATTATCAAAACTTTATTTCACTGATCCCCATCCCATCATCACCGGGGACAGTCTGTGGTGCAGAGAGAGAGATCTAAATCCTACAATAAAGGCGATTTACCACCCAACACAAACCACGCCTTGCTCTGCTCATTAAACACGATAACGAATCAAAAAATCCTCCGAAAGCCGCTTTTCAAAGCCCAGTGGTATCAGTCACCAACGGGCACAGTCCTTTTGGAGCTGGGTTCGCCCCGCAGCACCTCCGGTTCGAACCCTCCCCACCTCCGCCCGTTTCCTTGGTACCCGCAGCTCATTGTAACCGTCCTCGGACGGGACGCGACTGGTGAGGGCGCAGCGGCGGGCGCTGCGGGGCTCGTAGGGTTTGTGTTTGGGCTGGAAACCTGGGCTACGGGCAGGGAGGAGCCGGGCTGCTGCAGGAGGAGCCGTCTCCAGCCACCCACCCACCCCCGTGAGAGCTCGCCCGCTCTGCGCGAACCGCGGCGGTTTGCGCCCCCCAACGCGTCCCGCGGGGCTGGCTGCGCGCACCCACCGCTGCTAGAGACGGGTCCGGGGAGCGAGGTGACACCCTCTGCGTTGTCTTTAAAGCGACTGGGCACACTGAAATTGGCACCGGGCAGCTTCTCCCCAGAGAAGCCTTCTCCTTCCCCCTGACACCTCAGAACCGTTTAGCTTGGAAGAGAGTTGGAACAGCATCAAGTCCAACCCTTAACCCAGCTGGACCAACGCACCGCTAGACCCTGTCCCTGAGCCCCGGATCTCCACGGCTGTGAAACATGGCCAGGGATGCCCATTCAACTCCCTCCCTGGGCTGCCTATTCCAAGGGCTGAAGACCCTCTCCAGTGAGAAGGTTTTCCTCGGGGCCAGCCTAACCTTCCTCTAGTGCAGCTTAAGGCCATTTCCTCTTGTTCCTTGTGGAAAGCAGCCAGCCCCCACCTCTCTCCACCCTCCCGTCAGGCAGTTGCAAGCAGCAATTTGATCACCTCACCTCCTTCTCTGCAGACTGACCAGCCCCAGCTCCCTCAGCTGCTCCTCACAGTTTGTTCTCCAGACCCTTCACCAGCTTTGATGCCCTTCTCTGGTCCCGCTCTGACAGCTGTCCTGCTGACAGCTTAGATGCCAAGAGGGTGTGAAGTTGCATAAAGAGAACACAGACCCTTTCTGTTAACTCCCAGGACCTAGTAGACCAGGTTCTATTGCTTTGCTTTAGCAGATTAGTATTTTCTTACCCAGAAGCTGTTTGTACACGATGAGCTTTGCTGGCACTCATAGTTTAGGGTAAATTTCAGTGAGTCATGGATTTGCTGTAGAAGGACCTTGATAGTAGCCGCTTCAAGTGTAACAGCTAAGATTAAATAATTGGTTTAGCTGTAGAAGGTCCAATTTTGAGCCTAAGATGATGATTCTACCTACAAATCCAGCTTTTAACAAATACAGTCATCACTGTAGAGTGAACAATGCTCTCATATTTTCCAGAGACAGGCCTGGTGTGCACCGTAACTGCGAGCGCAGATCGAATCCTTCAGATACACAAATCCTTCAGATACACAAATCCTTCAGATACACAAATCCTTTGGATATAAAGAATGGGTCCTACAGATAGAAATTACATTACAGTTCCTTCTCCTTGCATTTCCAACACGAGTTTGAAGCCTGATCCTCAAAACATGCAACCAGCTGCCCACTCCATGACCAAGGAAAGGCCACTTACCGGCAAAAAGAGGTCCACCTTGGGTCAGCAGAAATCCCTGGAGGCTGACTCTGAGAAACTCAATCTGAAGTGGATTGCTGAAGAAGAAGAGCTGGTACACCTGGATTTGGATGAGCTGGAGTTTGACACCGTAGATGACGATACCTTGAAGATGGGTGTAGAAGGCAAAGGAGGAGCCAAGCATGGCTGTAACCAGTGCACCAACAGGATACAAGAGGACAATGGTAACGAGAGGTAAGGCACACGATTTCAGAAGGCACGTTGAAACCTTTCATTCCTCACAATACACCTGGTCTACAAGACCAACACATATGGCCAGTTTCAAATAGGCCACCATTGCCGTGTAGCTGTCAGACCTTCAGCAGCGCAGCAGCTCTGAGATCATGGGTTTCTGGAGCTGGGCTGTGAAAAAGAACCAGAGAGAACACATGAGCCAATACCTGCACATCATCTTTCCATTCACAGAATCATTAGGGATTGGAAGGGACCTCAAAAGATCATCTAGTCCAATCCCCCTGCCACAGCAGGACCACCCAGACCAAGTCACACAGGAACACATCCAGAAGGTCTGGGGAAACCAAGCAACTTCCCACAGCGGCAAAATCTGTGGGTGAAAGAAACACCCTTTTGTCCCTACAGCTGCACAAACCTAAAATGAACATTCTCGGGGTTACTCTCCCCTTTAAGCCTTCTTTACAAAGCGTTAACTCGAACGCCGCTGGCCGCCACGAGGCATAAAAGGTTTAACGCTGTATAAATTGGGAATAATTCTCAAGTTTAAAGGGATTAAATTAAACCCGAAGGAATAATAATGCGCAGTTTCAACTTAATTGTCTCCTTCAAGGGAAATGGCAAACAAACGACGGCTAAATGATTAATAGCACACTCCTGGGCACCTCCTCGACAGGCAGAATGGCCAGTTATTGAATATGTTGTTGTGAGTGCAAACGATGTTAATTGTGCTGGAAACACGCTCTAATTTTTTCTGCCTCTCTGTTTGGTTGGGGAGGGGTGGGGGCTGAACGCGCGGCTCTTCGTTAAATGGAAATGTAATTTTATTTGGTTTGAACTTAAGCCTAGTAAGTACTCCAGCACAATCCATTAACTGGAGCAAGGATCGCAGCACATGCGTAGGAAACCTCCCCCCCAGCTCCTCTACATCCATTCCTAACCTCGGAATTGGAAGAGGAAGCGCTGCCTCTGTCATCTCCGCACCACACACTTTGTTGGTGAGCGCAGAGCCCATCTAACCCTTCTATCAAGTTGGGGAGGGGAATGAAAGGGGCACTTTTTGTTGTGTGGATGATTAGAGATGAAGGAGGCTCTTCACACTCGTTTTGTTGCCGAGCGGTGACCTGGGCTGCGGAGCACAATGGAGCTGCTGTGCACATATTTCAGCGCGATAGAACTCGCTGGCGGTACACTTTGTGATCTGAATCACGGCAATTACAGCACACGTGGCTGTACTTGTTCCCAAATCTGGTCACTTACTGCTGTTTACCTGTGCTGTGTGACAATAACAGGAGTGGTGTTGTAGAGCTCCAGCAGGCAGGACACTGCAGTGCTGATGAGTTACCTGAAATGAAAAGCGCTGCTGGAGAAACAGATGATTATTAGGAGCCGCCTGAAATGTAGGTGGAGGCGAGTGACTGATTCAGAAAGGGGGCAGAAAATATTGATCTCTGTTAACAGAATTAACTATGGCACAGTTCGGGGAATCCAGCAGATCACTATGTTTCTCTTAATACTAGCCAGCTCCATAAGGGCAGGGAAGGGTTTGCAGAGGTGGAAGGGACGGGTGAAGGAGGGACAGGGACCTCCCAATCAGGGAGGCTGAGGTGCTGCTGAGTGAGAGGCAGCCAGAGCTGAGATTTCCAGAACAAGTTGGATGGGGCTCTGGGCAAGCTGGTCTCTTGAGAACCTGGTCTAGGGTTGGAACCTGGTCTAAGGGCTCTGGATAATCTGGTCTAGGGCTGGAACTAGATGATCTCTGAGGTCCTCTCTAACCCAAACCAGTCAGTGATTCTGCAGATAAGGGCTGAAGAGTCAACCAGGTTTCAGTGCCTGTGAACGTCCCTCTGAAAGACCATTTGTCAGTGCCCAAGAAACCAGCTGTTGCTTGGAGATTCTCAAACTGGCATTTGGGAGAGGGTCTTTATGAGGAGCATCACCTCTGTATCACACAGCAGAGTCTCTGAGGAATGAGCAGCACCTTCTCTCTTCTGTAGGCTGCATCATTTTCAAGGAACCAGCAGAAGCAGCACAATTCTTCATCTTTAATTAATTCTACCAGTACTTATGGTTTCTGTGCTAAAATGGGGGTAAAGATTGTGTTTTGCTCTGATCTGGCTGTCAGGCCGATTTATCATTAAGAGGGGTCCCTGCCTGAATTTTCTACTAAAAAACCTGTTTCATAAAACTGGTCTGATCCCGATCCCACAAATCACCACACACGGAATAACTGAGTTGGCAGTATTTGTAGGAGATTTCTCAGCTTGTGTGACACACTGCCACAGTGCAGAGTTCATGCAGTTCATACACAAGTAACTTTGTGGTTTGGGTTTCTTGTCAATAGGATACAACAGCCTGTGAGCAAATATTTACAGAACAGAAACAGTCCTGACAAGAACAACACAGAAGAGGCCAGAAAGTCACCTAGAGATGGCTTTTGCATCAGCGTTAAAGATGCTGGAGACCATGGCCCAGTAAAAGGCAAAAAAGATTTCATAGAGAGAAACAAGCAGATCTTAAGGCCGTGCTCAGAGAAGGTGAACTCCTACCTTCAGTTACACGGCAGAGAGCAGGACACTTCTCAAGAGCAGGACACTTCTCAAGAGCAGGTGGGTGACTTCCATGTTTTCTACCGGGTATGAGCAGAGGAGCGTTTATTGTTCAGGCAGAATCGTCGCCAGGTCTGGTTTGCAGAGTTAAGTGACTGATTTCCAGTCAGTCCTGCAACTGGTAACTCGTGATTTCCATTGAGAGTCTGGTTCACCTTTCATGGAATAACTGCCAAGAGGTTGGACAACCCTGCACCCCGGTGTAAAGACCCCTTTACCTCAGCTTGACCCAACTGGGTATTTGCAGCCAGCCAGCAGCTACCTGTCACGTGCAGCACTTGGAAGTGAAGGCTCTGCCTTTCTCACCATTGACTGCGAAGTGTCAGACAACTTGTAGTAAGGTTTAAGTGGAAAGGCAATTACGGCTCCTCATGAACCATTAGACACGAGTTTGCTGCTTTTCCTTGCTGCTTGTGATGCAGAATGGGAAGGAGGGAGTCACGGAAGGGCTCGGCGAGCTGCAGCAGCAGAAAGTCTTAGCTCACAAAACTACAGAGACTTCCTGCTTCGAGTGACACCTTTTCCAAGGCTGATGAGCAGTTGACACGACGTTAGAGGACATCTGCTGGCTTACGTTCCGCAGAGCGGGACAGCAGACCTGTGTCTTTCCAGCTGAGCTATTAAGAGCACTTGGGTTTTTTTTTTCTGTTATAATTCTGTTGATGGTAAAGATAATTAGTGTAGATTGATGCTAATGAAAGCTCTGCTGATACGATTGTGTTTACTACTTGGGGAATTCTGGAAATGTTTAGTAGTGAAGTATTGGAGCTGAGGATCAGCAGTTCATTGTGCAGATGGTATGTGACAGGGGAAAAAATACCTGTGAAAGTCAGAGCTGGCTGCTAAGATCACCTTGTTGAAGTAGCCATGGGGACAGCAGAGCTGTGACAGCAGGACCCAGGCAGTCTGTGGGCAGAAAGGTGCACGTCTGTCTTCAGTGTGGTGATACAGCATCTACAGCATCACCACCTATGTATTTGCTGTGGATGGGCATAGGAAGAAGGACTGACTTCTCTTCTTAACTGAGATCTCCATTGCTCCATCTTGCTGGAAGAGAAGGCCTGATGGAAGCATCTTGTTCACCAGAGCTGGTTCATGAACCAGCTCACCTGGAAAACTATATCAACAGAGTAGATTGAGCCCCTACTTCTCCCTCTTTCTTGCTTCCCTCCTCCTCACGTGTACACAGAGAGGCAGACTCCGCTGGAGTGATCAAACTGCTTCTAAATGCTTTTTTTAACTAAACTGGATTCTTCTGAGCTTTGCAGGGTGGTGAAGCTGTCTTTATCGATACCATGCTGGTGGAGCAGTGTTTACCCTGACTCCAGTCCTTTACACTCAGCCTTTTTTCCAGCTGACATAACCTTAGGTTAAATATTTGCAGCCTCACTCCAGGCAGATTCACAGCTGCTCTCTCTGAACTCACAGACAGCAGGCTGCCTGCACCAAAACACAGCCCAAATCTGTGTTGATCTGTTTATTTACTAATTTATACAGCATTTTATAAAGCATCAGGTTCTTTGCAGTGTTGCCTGGTTTGTAAGAACCTGATGATGAGTTTCTTTGAGAGAGAGAGAGAGAAAGGAAGGAAGAAAGAGGGAGAAGTAGTAGCCCAATCTAGCTCAGCTGTACTCACGATGAGTTGCTTTCCTACCTACAAGCCCCTTACTTCAAAGCAAGGAACATAATGTACAATTTTTTAATGGCTCTAGACCAAGGCACTCAGACTCTCTGTACACTGCGCCTTAGCTCCGTGTAAACACCTGATCAAGATTGCCTGCGCTCCAACAATAGCAGCCAAATGCAATTCGAGAACCACGAGCCTTTGAAGTCCTCCCTGCAAAGGCCGGTTTCCTAGTCTGGGATAATGACATGCCATGATTGCTGTCTTTGTTGTGTCTTTTCACTGGAGAAGCAATTACGGGCCTCAATTTAACAGAATAGGCATTACACAGCTTATGATTCTCAAAATGCAATTTCATTTGATCATTTTCTCAATTTGATTGGTATTAATAGAATAGTTCACCAAAAAAAAAAGAGGAAAAAAAGATGCTGGCAGAGGTTGTGTCCTGTTCCTCTTTCAAAGAGATAATGTAGAAGTATGTTTTACCTGCCCAGTAAACTCTCGATGCAGGGAGTCACTTGGTTCCACCAAAAACATCTCATTGCCTGCAAAGCTGTGGCTGTCCACAGTGCAGGAAAGCCCTGTGCTAACTCTCAGTCTGTGAGCTTTTCCACTCTCAGCTTCTGGGATGTAGAAGCAAGGGCCATACTGGAGCCTGGATGACCCATGTTCCCATTTCTGCTGGCCTCTACAAGTGGCTGCTCAGACCCTTTCACTTGGAACAGGCTGCCCATGGGAGTGGAGTCCCCGTCCATGGAGGGGTTTAAAATACATGCAGATGTGGAATTAAGGTGTGTGATTTAGTGATGATCTGCAGTGCTGGGGTAATGGTTGGACTTTGTGATCTGAAAGGTCATTTCCAACCTAAACAAGTCAGTGATGCTGTGAACAGAGCGTGCTGCCGTTGTGAGCAGTGAACCCTACCTACCTTTGCCTCACTGGCCTGATCAGTCACCCCCAGCAATGAGATACTCAGCTCCCAAGAGGGATTTCTGGGGATGTGATATTCAGTTAGTAAATACCTTGGTCACAGAAACCTCCTCAGCACAAGGTCTGTGGTGTAGCGGTGCACAGATGCTTCTACCACCAGGATGAGTTCAGTCAGTCCCTTCACATAACAGAGGTGACAGCAGCTGTAGCACTTAGCAGGACAGTTTGGGACAAGAGAAGCATAAAGAAAAAAACAAGAAAGTGTTGATTTTCCTGAAGTTCTGTAGATAGAAAATAAACTTGGATGCTTTCAAGAAAAATGTTCTTTGTTGCTGCTTTTACGAGGGTATCACCCGGCTTCAAGACCTGCAGGACCAGTAGCCACCCTCCAGAAACTCCTCAGATGTGATGTGCAGCCATCGTGCTGCCACAACCGTGGCTGCACGGAGATGGTCTTGTCTGAGGGCTCGTTATTTTGCACAAACTGTTTGACATTCTTGCCAGCCTCTGTGCAATAGATGTTTTAAGGCTGCAGCTACTCCTCGTACTTGCCTGTGCTGTGGAGGATCTAGCTGTGGCGCATGGAGATCCATCGAGATCCCGGGGCTCTGGCTGGTTGCTTGGATGATGATGACTGCCCGGTGGCTTTTCTGGTACGAGGCACATCCACTTGCTCTCCTGTGAATGGAGAAGCTCAGACATCTGAGAGTTACAAGTAGGTTTCTGTGCTGCATACTTCCACGATTTTATTTTCCTCTCTTCTTCTTAAAAGTGGAAGGAATACTCCCCGCTACCACACCGCTGCTAACTGAGATTTTGCTTCCTTTTTTCCAGCCATCCTTTTTTTATGTAATATATCTATTACCTAACACCTACCTTTAGCATTTTAGCTTCACTAGGAGGCAATTTATTTCTCATTCTCTGCCCAGGACTTCCAGATGCTTTCACCTGGTTATGCTGTGACCATAAGCATTCTTGCTTTTCAGACTGACTATTTTACAGCTATTGGAGAGGACACAGATCACCATGACCTGCTTTTGGAGACTGTGGAAGAGTCTCCAAAAGACAAAGTGTTCCTGAAAGCAGAGAAGGCCAAGGTTTGTTTTCCATAGAATGTTATGCTTGGAATTTAGATCTAAAAGCATTGAAGTTTGACTATCATCGCATTGCTTTCAATGTCCTGGTTACTGACAACAAATCCTTAGGTGTAGGTGACCTTAAGTGTAGGCTGAAGGATGGACTTGATCTTAAAGGTCCCTTCCAACCAGAGATCTTATGATTCTGTGATATCAGTATCTAATCACCCAAATTTCATAACTTGCTTCGTACACTGAATGATTTTAAATGACAATAGATCTCTAATCCCAGGAAATTCTGAGCTGAAAGATTCTTACCTTTTTAGAACAGCATTTGGTTTGTCATCATGTCAAAGCATGAATGAGTGCACGGGTTCATGATGGTTGATGGTTCATGAGATTCCAGGCTAGAACTTAATTACTGTCGCATTACTTGATCCCCAACGTCCCTGTGAACATCGTGAGGGGACTACAAACCAGCACATTTTACCAGTAGAGAAAGTTGCACTGACCTCCTCCTTCCGCATGAGTCTGTAGATCTGTTTTGTGCAAAGGAGAGTCTTTGGAGCAGCAAACAAGACCAGGTTATCATTAGTGATGGAAAAATCCCAGGAGCTTAGGAACCAGGACTTCAAGGCCACTGGAATTCTTCCTGGCAAAGCTGCTCGCTCTGTAGTTCAGGTTGTGGGAAGTAATGCAGGCAGAGTGTTGTCCCTGCTGCTCACTTGAGACTGTAGATATCTTCAGATATCTTACAAAACAAAAAGGGAATGGAGAAGAAGTCTTTTCATGGTTAGAGGGAGCATGCTGATGCACACTGGCTGACCCAGAGCACTGGGCAGGGAATGATAGGACAAGGGGTCATGGTTTGAAGCTGGAAAAGGGCAGAGTGAGGCTGGACAGGAGAAAAAAGTTGTTGAATCTGAGGGTGGGGGATCCCTGGAACAGGCTGCCCAGAGAGGTGGTTGGAGGCCCCATCCCTGGAGCCATTCAAGGTCAGGCTGGCTGGGGCTCTGGGCAACCTGGTTTGGTGAGTGATGGCCCTGCTTGTTGCAGGGTGGTTGGACTAGGTGACCTTTCAACCCTATGATTAAAAATCAAGTTACAAAGGTAGAAACAGACAACTACAATGATTTTTAAAATCACCACCTCACCATGTGTCACTTGAAGTCTAGATTAGCTGCGAGAACACACAGAGCAGTGTTTGTCTTTCAAGCTATCCGGTGATAAAATGATTTAGAATTAAGCTGTTTGTGTAAAGCAGCAGGTAGCTGGGTCTGAGATCTGAGCAAACCATTATCCCGGTCGTGCTCATTTGCTCTCCAGCTCAAAGCTCTTGGTTTCCAAGGGGATCAAACCCAACACCAACAAACTTGGAGGATTTGTAAAGCTAACGGCATAAACATTATTACAAGTCTCCTGATGATCCCATTTTGATCCTTACTAAACCTTGGGTCCTTTTGTCTCTCCTGTGCGTCCAGTTCCATACCGCAGGCAGCCAGCACAGATGCGGGGCCGTAGCAGGGAGAGACCCCTGCGTGCCCGTGACAAATGGAATGTTTAAGAGGTTAGCTCCAAGTCTCAGGGCAGACAAGCAAAGCTGGAATAATTACAGCTGTGTGTCATCTAGGAGGCAGTTTGTGTGTTGCTGCTCGAATGCCTCTAAGAAGAATTAGTTGGATTATGATAGTAACTGAGGGGCAGATTTCCTCCCCTTTCTGTCCCCCTGAGTTCCAGCCTTTGTTTCTGTCTGTATTTTCTGTCGCTTTCTCACGGTCCACAAGTGAGCAGCAGCACAGAGAATAAGGCTGTTTGTGTCCCTCTCAAAAATCCAGCTTCTCCTAATAGATGTCATCACACTCCTCATCTGAAGTGAGAAAACCCTCAGCTTGCTGTGGGCAGCTAAATCTGAACTCTTCCCAGTGCATGAAAAGTTGGGTGGAAGCTCATCACGAAAGAGTAGGGGTAGCTGACGCAAAGAAACCTCAAATAGACAACTCAGAGCTTGGAATTAGTTTCTCCACAGTTGAGTTGAGCTTGAACAAAGATTTTCTTTGCAGACAGGACATTTCTTGCTGGGTTTTTTTCAGCTAAAACCCCTCATAAATCTGGACCTGAAGCTTGGAGGCCTTGGACCTGACTATGAAGCCATGAAAGAGAAAGTATGAGTTCTGCTTTTTGGTTGTACAAACTGTACAGTCCTTACAGAGAAGGGATTTCTGTGATGCTTTATGTTTTTCCCTCCAACCTAAACCACTCTATGATGAATCACAGGATCATTAGGTTTGGAAAGGACCTCTAAGATCATCAAGTCCAACATTCAACCCAGCATCTCTAGGACCACCAGACCACGTCCCAAAGTGCCACATCTGCTGCCTTTTCAACACATCCAGGGGTGGGGACTCCCATCACTGCCCTGAGCATCCTGTTCCAGTGTTTAACTGCCTTTGTACTCAAGAAGTTTTTCCTAGTTTCCAACCTGAAATTCCCCTGGGGCAACTGGTGGCCATTTCCTCTGGTCTTGTCAACAGTTTTTTGGGAGAAGAGGCCACACTGGCCTCTCTACAGCCTCCTTTCTTATCTAGCTTGAGGTTCTAAGGGGATATTTAAAGAAAAGGAAAGGCAGCTGTAATGTGGACAATCTTAATCCTCTGTTGATCCAGAAGCAGAGCTGGTTGCACATCTCTAAATTACACACTCATGTGGCTGAACTGTGTTGTCATTCCCAGTGTAGAAGGAAGCCTGATCCTTAAAGTGGAAGTAAAAGAAGCAGCTGTGTAGACACAGGAAGAAAATAGCTGGGCAAGCTGGGTTACCCTGCTGCAATGGAGTGAGTTGTTCAGAACAAGCATCTTAACAATTGGCATCGTTCAGCTTGTTCTCTGCTGATAACAAGGGTCTAGTAGCAGCTGTATAGCTAAGGTGCTGCAAACTCCATCCTGCGTGCTTGGAGGCCCTGCTAATTAAATAAAAGAGCCTATTAATTTGAGGCTTTCTGTGGTGGTTTTCAAAGGAACGTGGTAGGACAGCAGGAAGGGCGACTGGTGAAGTGATCATCACTTGGAGATGCAGAGAAGAAGGGTATTTTCTTCTTCCTTTCCACAACTGAAACAGATTAGAGATCTGACGTGGGAACGGACAGAGTGGTGCACAGCCCAGGGCTCAGCACGTTTTTAACACCATCATCACTTAGTGATGTTGTTTCTGGAAGCTGGTGTGATGCTGGGGTACCACTGCGTTGAAAACTAATCTGCACTGGCTGAGGATGGGGCAAGGTGCAGCGTACAGCTGGCAGCAGAAAGAGATAGAACATTGGTTAAGTGAATGACTCATGTCCCATCATTCAGGGCCTTAAAATAAGTGCAGAGGTTTCAAAAGTCCTTCCAAGACAGAAATGAGCACGGCCATCTCCACACTGAACAGATCTATCGAGACACTCCGAGCGAAGATGCACCTGTGGCATTTCTGTCGAGCTTTCTCCTCGATCCATCCCAAGAAAAAAGCTCTTAAAAACAAAGAGTGACTAACTAAAAAAGGAAAAGCCATGCCATTTGTCAGGACTCCCTGGTGTGTTCTGCTGAGGAGTGATCGATGGCACTGCCAGGGTTAAACAGCTACGGAGGTGTAAATGGAAGGCTCCCGGGAAGGGTTGCATTGACGGATCCACTGAGACATTTGATTAACTCAACACTTTTCTTTTCCCCCCCCTTTGCCAGAAAGAGAAGCTGAAGCAACAAAAGGAATACTCACAGCAAGTTAAGGAGCACAACATGAAGAAGATATCTTCAGTGGCCACTTTGCCTGCGACACAGCCACAGCCACCTCCGGGGCCGAGGCATAAGGTGAGAACAGCAATCCTGTCACGTGCAGCCAAGGAGAGACTCTGGACTTTCCACAAAGGAAGAGGAAAGCACAAATTTAACTCCCAGCAGGCTGAAATAGTTTTGATTTTCAACACCTCTATGGATTTTTGTTCTCATGGGGTCTTGGCAAGGGCTCACCTGCAGCTATTCTGTTGTGGCTGTGGATGTTAGCCACGAGTGGCTGATTTCTTTGGCAACTCCATGCATCTGCACCAGGTGGAAACAGAACAGTACTCGGTGCAAGCCACCAGCACTCAGCTTGGCTTAAACAGCTAGTGGTGTTTTCCTGAGGAAAGGATGAGAATAAAGGAGAGTGGGACCCCCTTAGAAACATTCCCCTGTGCAGCAGACGCTCTGCTGCCCGTCACGCTGGAGGCCACACTACTGCAGAGTGCTCTCTTCTAATGGACCACAAATATCCTCTTGTTAGTCTATTATCTACCTGCCTGTCAGGCTCACTCACAAACTCTTTTCACTTCAGTTGCATAGCTACAGTAATTGGCCCTATTTTTTCAAGCCCACACAACATCACTTTAGCCTTCACTGGCCTGAAAAACGGCCACTGGCTGGCTACATGGCAGCGGCACCGTAAACCAACACAGGCAGCACCCTTCCCCTACGGCAGGAATGGGTGAAGCTCTGAAACAGCACCAATTTCATCCCATCGCTGCTGCAGGCGCTCACCTGCCTGATGCCGAGAGCACTCCAGCAGGTATTTCTCCAGGGTGACACATGGGAAGAACTATAGGCTTCAGCACAAAAGTTCAGCAGCTTAATATCAGTTAGAATCGTTGAATTATACAACACTAGGGACTGGAAGGGACCTCTGGAGATCATCTCGTCCAGCCTCCCTGCCAGAGTAGGTCTCTTTGAAAAAACACTGCTTCAGTATTTAATTGGCCCCTGCTGTGTCTCCTTCTGAGATGGGTTATTCTGTTGTGGTGGGTTTTTTCACCCACTGCAGAGGCTTTCTTGCAGTTGCCACTGAGTCACGGGGTGTTGAACACTGTTGGAAACGAGAGGAGGAATTAGGAGAAATAGGAATTTTCCTCAGCACAGAAACACTGGACAGGACTTCTCCTAATCCACTTTCCCAACGTTCATGTTTTTAGGCTCTGGAATACGCCAAGACGATTTCCAGACCAAAGACCATCACAGTAAGAAAACCAAATGGAAAAGTGAAAGAGAAGACCATTCTGCCACAGAATTTCGATGGAGAGATCCCCCTTCTCCATGCACCTCAGATCCCATCCTTGGAAAACTTAGCGAGCAGACATGAGAAGGAGAAGGAGATTGCTGATGGTCTGACAAAACTGTATCTCTTCTAAGTATTAGAAGATGCTGGAATAGACTGCTGCGTAGGTTTAGCTGTTGTTAGGTTTTAGGTTAAGTTCTACTAGTGTTAAGAGTAGTAAGAGCAGTTGTTTATGTGAGATTTTAAAGAAGAGCATCTCTGCTCTTATTTATCACTCACTCAGACTGATCAGCTGTTGGCTCAAACATGGGCACAACCACCAAACATCACCAATAAAGAGCAGCTTTGTTTGTTTGTGCTCGTATCTGCAGCATGTGTGTTTTCCTTTGGGAGTTCCAAGATAAAGCCAGAACCTACCCATTTGGGGTAAGAAAGAGAACAAAACCAGCAGTTGGTGATGATACCATGCTGATGATTCAGTTGTCTACTAGACAATAGTTGTCAGATCAAGATTTTGAAGCTCGTCTGGGAGAGGAGAATTCAAAGCAAGTACAGTCAGACAATCTGTCATTAGCCAGAAGCAGTAGGAAAATAATATTGAGTAACTGAGGATAATTGAGAGCTACATGTTTGAGAGGAAGCAGCTTTTAACAGATTAGATCTATTAAAATAACAACAAACAGATGGGTTTCTTCTGATGGCCCCGTGTCTTTAACTTAGTAAATTATTGAGCCAACACATGAAATGTGGCTCGAACACACAGCAAGGGAATCCTGAGGGACACAGACTAAAATGTTATAGAAAATAGTGGAGTTAAAAGTAGGGGGGGAAATCACAGAACATTAAGGATTGGAAGGGACCTCGAAAGATCATCTAGTCCAGTCCCCCTGCCAGAACAGGATCCCCTAGATCAAGTCACAGAAATGTCACAATGGTCTTGTGATTGTGTGTAATTGCTTCATCCAATTTACTGGGTCCCCTTTTGTGTGGGAGGAAAGAGAGAGAGAAATACAAGTCTAGCCATGGGAGGGTTAGGTGGGGAATCAAAGAACAGAAATCTCTGAAAGAACTTTTTCTAGATGCATCTTTGGTTAAAGACAGAAACATATGACTGAACACACTCCTGGGCTAATACTCCACTGGCTGGATGTCTCACAGCAAAGGTAATTTTCCAGTAGGTGAAGGGTTTAGTCAAGGAATTGGGGTTGTGATGGATATTGATGGGAAAGCCCTCGGCTTTTGATTTCATAGAGTCCTGGGCGAGCTTCACTTAGATCCTGCAGTCCTCAGGAAACCCTAATCCTCCTGAAAGTGGGTCAATTGCTGAAATATAACCTCCAGGTAGGATTCCCAACCTACCATGGGAAAGATTGTTCACCATACTCCATCCATTCACCATGGACAAAGGATGCTTTTCTTCAAAGGCCTCCTCACCCACCCGAGAGACGGGGATCTCTCCACTCTGTTGGTTGCTTTCCACCACACGTGCTGAACTGTAGAATATTGACTTACTAAGGTTAGAAGAGACCTACAAGCTCATCCAGTCCAACCATCAACAGAACCCTACCCTGCCCACTAAACCCTCAGGACCACATCTAATAGTTTTTTGAACCCTTCTAGGGATGGTGGCTCCCCCCATCCCTGGGCAGCCTGTTCCAACTCCTGACCACTCTGTCAGGGAAGAGATTTTTCCTAATGTCCAATCCAAACCTCCCCTGGCACAACTTGAGGCCATTTCTTCTTGTCCTATTGCTGGTGACGTGGGAGAAGAGACCAACCCCCACCTCTCTCCACCCTCCTGTTAGGTAGCTGTAAAGAGTGATAAGTCCTCCCCTCAGCCTCCTTTTCTCCAGAACTGTGTTGACAGAAGGCAGAAGTTTGTGCTGTACATCATCTGTGGTGGAAACCTGGTGGAACAACTGTCTTCTAGTGCAGGAACATGGGGGAAACATTGTGCACATCAGAGTGTACCTGTGCACATCTTCAAATAGCCACCATGGCTTCTGGACCAGGAACATACTTCTGGTCTATGGGAATCATAGAATCATCACTGCTGGAAGGGACCTCCAGGATCATAAAGTCCATCCCTCATCCCAACAGCTCCCTAACCCCTGACCATGGCCTCAACTGCTCCAGCTGCTTGGTTTTTAAACACCTTCAGGGACACTGACTCCACCACCTCCCTGGGCAGGCTGTTCCAGTGCCCACCCACTCTCTCAACAAAGAACTGCTTCCTAAGATCCAATCCAAACCTCCCCTGATGTCACTTCAAGCCATTTCCCCTTGTCCTACCATTAGCAATTTGGGACAAGAGCCCAGCACCAGCCTCACTACAACCTCCCTTGAAGTAGCTGTAGAGAGCAAGAAGGTCTTCTCTCAGCCTCCTCTCCTCTAGACTAAATAACCCCAGTTCCCTCAGCTGTTCTTCACAGGGCCAGTTTTCTAGACCTCTCACCATCCTTGATGCCCTTCTCAGGCCTCACTCCAGACCCTCAATGTCCTTCTGGTACTGGACCTCGTATTCAAGCTCTGACGAGTGCAGAGCACAGGGGCACCATCACCTCCCTACTCCTGCTGGCCACACTGTTCCTGATCCAGGCCAGGATGACTATGGCCTTCTGGGCCACCTGGGCACGC
The DNA here is from genome assembly GCA_013400115.1 of Rhinopomastus cyanomelas. NCBI lineage: Eukaryota > Metazoa > Chordata > Aves > Bucerotiformes > Rhinopomastidae > Rhinopomastus > Rhinopomastus cyanomelas. The sequence continues at coordinate 8,199 of VXBP01000220.1, read as the reverse complement.
TGCTGGCTCCTGTTCAGCTGGCTGTCAACCAACACCTCCAGGTCCTTTCCAGCCAGGCAGCTCTCCAGCCACTCTTGCTCCAGCCTGTCGCTGCTGAGGGTTGCTGGGCCCAAAGTGCAGGACCCAGCACTTGGCTTCGCCCAACCTCAGCCCGTTGGCCTCAGCCCATCGCTCCAGTATGTCCCAGTGCCTCGGCCCCTGTCCTTGCAGAAGGTGCATGCCTGTGGCGGGATCCATCAGACCAGCCTGGGTAACCATTTCCATGCTCTGCCAGTTGCTGCTTTTCCAGTTCTATTTTTAAAGCCGAACGGTCCCACTTGGAAGCGTTTCTGATTAGGGAACCTCAACTTGTTGTTTCTGCTTAAAAGTGATAATCCCCCCTTAATACAAACCTCAAGTACCTATTTTAATGAAACCTTCAGATGAATATCAAAGAGCTATTTACTCGTATCTAATATTTTAATTAGATTATATTCTCAATTTAACCCATTAAACCCCTTTGATGATCTCCATGTTTAGTGTTTAGCCCCAGATGCTGGAGGTAATGAATATTGGACCTTTGATTTAATGAGAACTTCTGCCTTTCCAGCCTGACTCCCTTTGTATCCCCCTTTTTTTATTTCCTGAGCTATAGAATTCAGTTAATTGAAGAAGTCTCTTACCACCACACATTAAGGAACCTAAATTAGCGTCCCTTTTCTGATTAGAAAATGCAAGCAGACATTTTCTCTTTGATCTGAGGATTGAGCTGAAGTAGGCAACAGCCCCCTGAAAATGAGCTGATGGCCTTATTATTTGGCTGCCATGCAGATGTGTCCATGTGGTGCAAAATGCTTAATGTCTTAATTGATCACCTTCCCCCCTATCTGTGGTGCTACTCCCTTTTCGAGCTCCCGTCAGCGAGGGTGATCCTCCTGGGTGGCTGGTGTGTTTCATCTGATGTTTCTTTGGGGCTGGGTTTTTTTCAATGGGAAAATGAACTTTTAGGAAACACTTCAATACTAACCCCATCCTAGACTCAAAATCGAATTTATTTCAATACTAACCCCATCCTAGACTCAAAATCGAATTTATATGCTGCTGAGTCTGTTGGGGGAGAAGGGATAAAAGGGGAATCATCTCACAAACCATTTGGAGAGGACTGGGCTGCTATTTTTTTCCCCCTTCTCCCAGAAAAAGACATTATTTGCAGCATATGTGGAGAGGGAGGAATCTTTTGATCTACCTCGATGCTAATGCAAATTTCTTCCTGCACCTAACGGATGCGGTGGCACAAAAAAGGGACCATGCAAGCAGATGATGAGCATCCATCTGCTTAAAAGCAAAGGCCAAAACTTAATGTCTTTCAAATTAGGATGGCAAGGAATTTAAATATGAAATGGGCCTTGAATGTTGCACTCAGTATTCAGGGAGAGATTGAGCTGGAGTGGAACCTGCCTGTCATAGTCCCCTGGCTGGAGCACAGCCCTTGCAGCCCACCACGAGCACAGGCTGCCGTCACAGGGGCAGAAGTGAGTGCACCAGCCCGCAGGAACCCTCCGTGTTCTCTTGGTGGGTCCTTTCTGTGCCACCATTTGGTAGGGTTTTAGGTTCAGTTTAGAAGCTGAGATCTCCTTCAGCGGTCAAAGGGCTGAGCCAATTCTACACAGGAGCAACACTGCTGTGATAACATCAGCATTGCATTTCTTTTGAAGAGAACTGAGGTTGGTAGCCCATCACTGACTTCAAAAGGTACCAACAGATGCTCACAGGCCACTGTCTCTGGCCTAAAAGCCATGTTCCATCGTTACATCTGTAAAGATGAACTGTCAAACGTGAGTGTTGTAACCCAGACTAGACCATAACTAACTGCTGAATACTTCAAATAGGCACCAAGAAGCTGTGATGACTGAAGACCCACAAGCCAAGAACCACTTCATTATAATCATGGAATCACAGACAGATTTAGAACAAAAGGGAGCTCAGAGATCATCTAGTCCCAACCCCGTGCCTCTCACCAGACCAACACAACCTGGCCTTGAACACTGCCAGGGATGGAGCAGCCACAGCCTCCCTGGGCAACCTGTTCCAATACCTCAGCACCCTCACAGGGAGAAATTTCTTCCCAAGATCTCAACTAAAATTCACCTCTTTTAGTTTGAGCCCGTCCCCCTTGTCCTGTCACTACAACCTGTTGTAAATAGCCCTTCCCTAGCTCCCTTATAGACCCCTTCAGGTACTGGAGGTCTCTCTGGAGCCTCCTCTTCTCTAGGCTGGTCTCTCATTAGGGATCAATTCTGCAGTAGATTATGAGATAATAAGCTGTTGCCCAAACCTAGATGCTCTCTGCAGGATGATAAGCAGGTATGTGAGGAAAGGACCAGCTCTGGTGATGGTGAGGAAGAGCACAAAACCACAGGGACAGGTAAAGGCAGTTAATCTCCACTGGTGACAGCTGGCAAGGGTGAGTCAAAGCAGCCACCTTACAGAAGAGGCTGCTTTGAGCAGAAGAGACACTGAGCCAAAAACCTGGATAGAGCAGATGCTGGAGAAGCACCCAGCAGCTCAGTAAGAGCTTTGAGTAATCACAAGTGCAGGGTAGGCAGCTGCAGGTAAGACCACTGTGTCACAGGAACCCTTCTGGATATGTTCCAGCACGAGATAACACAACACCCACAACACTGTGGAGGGTTTGCTTCGGGAAAGCAAGGTGAGTGGTCCCAGCAAGAGCTGAGTGAAGTGATGCACAAAGGTTTTGAGCTTGCTTTTGCTCTTGGCATTTCACAACCCTGTATCCTAGAGGTCATAGAATCATCGAGTCATTGAAGTTGTAAAAGGCCCTTGAGACCATCAAGCCCAACCAATGACCCCACTCAGCCAAGGTCAACACCAGACCAAATCTTAGCACCACATCTAAACCATCTTTTAACCCCTCCAGGGATGGGGACTCAAGCCCCTCTCTGGGCAGCCTGTTCCAACATCTGTGAAGAAATTTTCCCTACTGTCCAGCCTAACCTTCCCTTGGAGCAGCTTCAGCCTGGTTCCTCATATTCTGTCACTAATGACCTGTGAGAAGAGACCAGCACTCACCTCTCCATAGTGTCCCTTCAGGTGGTTGTAGAGGGTGAGTTCTCCCTTCAGCCTTTTCTTCCTTGGGCTAAACAGCCCCAGCTCTGTCAGGTGCTCCTCATAAGGCCTATCTGGGCCCTTCACCAGCTTCATTGCTCTTCTCTGCTTCCTCTCCAACCCCTCAATGTCTTTATTGAATTGAGAAGCCCAAAACTCACCCCAGTACTCGAGGTGTGGCCTCACACCTCGTTATGGTCAGTTAACACCAGCTTCTTCCCTGAAAGGCAACCTGTACCCTAAGAGGCAGAAAAGGCACTGCAGGCTGCTGTGGGGTCACCCTTTCTTCTCTCAAGTTCCCACTGCACCTCCTGCCTTCATCACCCAGTATGATGTTCTGCTACTGGTGCATCCATTCTGACCACATCAATAGCTGTGGCCACCCTACAGCACTTCCAGCAACGGAGCTGGGAGTGTTTCATCTAAGTTATGATTCTGTAGAGATGACATAAATCCAAGAGAGAAATAAGCCACTTTTTAAGTCAAGTAAGACTGTTGATCGCTGTGAATTGAGGTGATTCTCTTTGCTACTGTGACCAGAAGAGGGAATCACTTGCTGGACCTGGCCATAGGTCATTTACACCTTCACGAAGTGACCCACCAAGCTCCCAGAGCTGACACTAGATGTTTTTGATAGCAATAATGAGCAGATCACAGAATCCCAGAATTATTGAGGCTGGAAAAGCCCTCTGAGCTCATCAAGCCCAGCCCAGGACCTAACATCACCACAGCCACCCACATCAGGGTCCTAAGAGCTACAGCCAAGCTGTCCTTCAACACCTCCAGGGATGGGGACTCCACCACTGCCCTGGGCAGTTCATTCCAGGGTCTGATCACCCTGAACTGCCCAGAACTGCCTCCAGGACTTGAGGGAAGCCTCACTCTGTAACAGCCCTTGCAGCCTGCATGTCTGACCTGCTTTTACATGTCTCTGGCCATAGAAGGAAAAACATCTCAGACTGGACCTTTCCAGTCCTAAAATGAAGTTAAAAACGTTCAGGGCAGCAGGCAGGAGGACACTCAAATCACAACAGAAAGCAAAGCTCAGTGGAAGGATTGCATAGACCACTTTTTAATGTAATGAAGACATCAAATATTATGTTAAAATAAATTAGCAGGAAGCCATTTAAAGAAAAAAAAATAAAGCACCTGGGGTGTTGAAGAAGATCGGTGCTTCAGTGGACTTCTTGAAAAATAGGAAATATACCAAGATTTCCTATTTCCTGCAAGACATTTCCACCCCAGAATTTCCCCACCATCAGAAAATCTGACCCTAAGCATCTCCCTCTGCTCCCCAGGCTTCTTGGGGAAAGCAGGGAAAAGCCAGCAGTTGTGACTGAGTCAGCCAGGACCCAGGAAGAAAAATTCTTGTTGCTTATTCTAAGAGAAAATAAATCTCTGACGTAAACACAATGCCCCCTCGGGCCTTCCTTCTTGCCAGGACCCTCTCCACTCCCCAGACACATGAAAACCTCTTCCCAAAGTCTTGCCCAGATTGCCTAGAAACTGCAGCTCCTGCCAGCAGCCCAACGGGTTTTGCTCTCCAGACAGGAAGGAGAGTGAGGGGATGTCTCAGTCAGTGGCTGTTTCCTTCCTCTGGCCCAGTCTCAGGGGGTTTTATCCCTGTTTGCACCAAACTTTCTGGGATGGGCAGCCTGTTCCCAAGAAGGCAGCTCGGTGCACTGCTGTGGGACTTCCCTGGGGTTGGGTGGTTTCATGTTCTGTGTGTGTCACTGAGGGTGCTGTGCTCTGGTTTTAAGCAGGACTGTGATGTTAAATGTCAGCCAAGGAGCATGGAACCACAGAGACGTGAAGATTGGGAGTGTTTGTGGATTTCATTAGTAAACGCAAATCCTTTGTGAAGAAGCAAGTTCCTCTAGTGGTGGGGAAGCAGCATAGAATTGTAATGTGCTTCATAGTCCGACCCCTTCCTCGCAGACCTGGAACTTCCTAAGTGTGGTAACATCGGCAGAAAAAAAGGGAAGGGGTCATTGTCAGGGGTCTCTGAACCCCAGAGAAAGCAGCACCTTGCTGTGTGGGGGGTGTCCCAGGACCAGCCCTGCCCAGGGCACTGAGGTGGGGATACCTGTGAGGTTTAGCTGCCCCAACGTCACTTGCTATCTTCTGCAGGAGTGGAAACATCTTGTGCTGCACAGCCTGCTCCTGGTCGCACTCCTGAACCCCAGGACCCTCGCCTCCCTCTGGAGCCACCTTCAGACTCTAAATACCACCAGCCCATGGGGGTGTAAATGCCCCAAGTCCTGCTGCTGCAGCTGAGGCGAGCACTGAGTAATGGGGGGGTTTGGAGCAGTCGGGATGGCAGCAGCATTGGAGCCCTCTCCCCAGCCTGTGCCTGGGAGTGCCCGCTGGCCCCCACCACCTTCTCCTTGACATCGACTGGACACCCTGCCAAAAACAAGTTGCTTTTCCCCAAAACCTTCTGTCACTCCGTGCATCTCATCTTCTCCTTTGGCTTTCTCCTGCCTTTTCCCTTTGTGTTCTTCCCAACTCCGATTCTTTTCACGTGGTTTTGTCTTTAGCAACAAGAACAGCAGCGAAGAATTAACGATGAAGAAGGAATCACACGCAAGCGGAAAGAAACGGGCTTTTTCCCATCCCTGTGCAGTCCGGTGCCGTTTGGGTCACGACTGCATTTTTGTTCTCACTTCTAACATCTCTTCTCACTCAACTGAAGGGATTTCTCCGGTGTATCCCCAAACACTTTGCTGCTCAGTCCTACTGCCAAAGGCAAGTGACTGCTGTGAAGTCACCGAGCCCTGCAGCAGCGGTGGGCGCAGTCAGAAAAGAGTTTTATCCTGCAAACATCAGGGCAGAGCTGCTCTTTCTATCGCTGCTGCTAACGCTTGATGAAACGGGTGCTCAGGGGAGCTGACAGTCAGCACGGAGCGAAATGAACAAAATACCTGGTGGGTGAGCGAGTAGGGACACGGGATCTTGCTGAAGGGGGTTTTGAGATCATTTCCATCACCTCCCAGCCGGGGAGGTGTGGGGAGAAGGGGAGAGCCACGCAGCTGAGAGAAGCGTTTGCAGCCGGCGATGCGGTGATGTGAAAGGACCTGCTGCACCCAGCGCCTGGCTCTCTGCAGAGCTTCACATCACAGCGGGGTTTTAGAAGGAGACCTGTTGGGTTTTCCTTCGGAATTGTAATTTTTTTAGGGAGGTGGGTGGCATTTTAGCAGAATTTCCTGATGGAGATGATAGTCCTGGAAAAATTTATAAACCCAGTGTGAAAAACAACTAGCTGCTTGCTGGATCGGTAGCTGAGTAGTGGGTGTTTTCCTCCTTTCAGCCTGTGATCTTTATTATTTTCTGCGTAGAAAACGTAACAGGAAACCCACAACATGAAGGGAAACCCCACAACATAAAGGGAAACCCACAGAAAGGAAGCAAACATACACATTTCAATCATCTGTATTTTATGTATGAAACAGGGACACAATTTCCCTCATGAAACCGCACGTCCCATCACCCAAACGGCCCTCAAAGTGCCAGTGACACCAGACAACCAAATTAACATCCAGTTTAAAAATATAATAAATTAAGGGGAGGAAAAAAATATTAAATACCCCAAAGAGCCCCGACATCTCACATCCGAGCAAGAAAATCCTCTCCAGCTGTTTTGCACCGAGGAAAACCCCAGCCCTGCCCTGGTGCTGCGGAGCCTCCATTCCCGAGGCAGCAGCTCACCCCCCACAGAACAAAAACAACAACAAAAACATTAAAAAGGTGAATTTACCTGCGAATTAAACCCGTTTCCCTGGCAGGATGCTAAAGGCAAAGCGAGCACGGACGGTCACTGCTCTACCTGACTGCGATGCGCAGCTGGGAAAGGCGGAGAGGGGGAACCAGGCGCCAAGCGAGCGAGCAGCTCTGGGGCTTTTTGAGAGGAGAAGTATCGGGAAGGTGATTCACCCCCCGCGGAAGCCTTGAAGCTGCCCGTGCAGGGGCTTCTCCGAGCCGTCGAAAATCTCTTTTCCTCCCTGGGATTCCCTTTCCTCGCTGGGATTGCGTTTGCTCCGAGCAGCCCCGGCAGAGCCGAGTCTTTCCTGCTGCTCCCCGCTTCTTTCCTTCCCCACGTCGAGATTAAAGAAACGGGTCTTTCGCTCTCACCTGTTTCTGGGGAGGGTGTTGCTGTTTTATTTTTGTGGGGTTTTTGTCTAGTGGGGGGGGGGGGGACGGAGGTGGATCCTGGACGCTCTGCCCGGGATCAGACCCGACCTGCTGCGCTCAGGAGGGAGATGTGGAGCCCCAGCCCCGTCGGGGAAGGGGAAGGTCGCGTCCTGCCTGTCCCTCCTCTCCAGGACCCACAACGCGCTGTCTCGGCCACACAAATATTTTAAAGTCGATGGAAGTTCAGGGCAGGGAGAAAAGTCCGATATTTCGAAGGGAAGGCAGGCTCGCCTGGTTTTACTGTTCTTTTGCTCCCACCCTCTCCCCCTCCCATCAGGCAAATTCAGGCTGGGGGTGATGCTGGGGGGAAACCAACGGGACTGCGGGACCCCCGGGGCGTCGCTGCCTTCCTGGAGGAGGACCCTCCGCATTGACAGCTCCTTCCCAAACCGTGACCCCCTCCCCTCTGGGCTCCTGCACGACTCGAGGCTGGGGAGGTGGGAGTGGAGTAGGGGACCGGGGCGAAGCGGCCCCGCAGAGGCAGATGAGCCCGGCCGGAGCCCGCAGCTCCTACAGGTGGTGGGGGCCGGAGCACAGGTCCCCCTCCTCCAGGATGTCCACCTCGTCTTCGGGGTCCTGGAGCAGGAAGGGGCCAGGGGGGCCCTGTCGGGCTTCGGACGGCTCAGGGGGCTCGGGGGAGCTCAGTTCCCGGCTCTCCTCACCCCCCGGGGGCTTCGGCTCGTCCTGGGTTTTTCTCAGCTGCTTTTTGTGCTTCATCCGCCGGTTCTGGAACCAGGTTTTCACCTGAGAAGAGCAAGAGAGACCGGGGGTGTGGAATAAGATGAATACAAAAAATTAAAGGAATTTTTAAAAATTGAAGGAATTTAAAATTAAGGAATTTTTTAAAACATAGTAATATAAATAATAAAAGGAATTAAAAATTAAAAGTAATTATAAATTGAA